>CM069141.1:48483822-48628822 GCA_035221665.1 Okamejei kenojei
ATATTTAAATTATTAGTGTAATTTATAATTTTAACCAAAGCCAAATGACCTACAACCCCATACGCCTTTGGATTGGGAGAACCCCGGATCACCCAAGAAAACCCATGTGGTCATAGTGAGAATGGACAGAACTCCTGTACAGACACATCCTATTGAGGATATAATCCCTGATCACTGACGCTGTAATGCGACAACTTCTACCGCTGTGCACACCGTGCCACTCCAACATTCGACTGAATGTAAAAACACTGCAGCTGGAATTATTTATCACATTTGTGTCAACCATACTGCCAAAAACATGCAAAAAGAAGGCGAGAGAATGAGATGTTACAAGATTGGAAACTTCTGTTTGCTGGAGAGACTTAACACAGGCTGGGGTTCACCTGGGCTAAAACACACCCTGACAAGATATTTGAAGAATGCATGTGTTGTTTCAGTTATTGTGTGTTCAACAAAATAAGATTTAACCTACTCCGTTTCGATGATACATCAGTAAATAGACAAGCCATATTTGGTCACAATCTCCGATGCTGAACATGATGCCAAGTTAAAGTATTAATATCTGCTGGCACGTGATTCCATAACGCTCATGCATATGGACCCCCGCGCCTTCTTTGTGACTTTTGGACCCATGTGACTATTCACAAGTCACTTAAATGCACTGTGTATCTGTCTTCCACCGCCACTTTGGCAACGTGTGCTCCAGTCAGCCTGCCACTGTTGCAAAATAAATCTTGCACGAACATTTCTTTAACTCTACCCCCCCACCCCCGCTTCTTAAGAAAAAATGTCCCAGTCCTTGACATGTTGAACCTGGGGAAAAGCATAGCATTCTTCCCTCTAGAATATCTATGCCTTTCATAATTTGATATACTTTCTACCAAGTTCCCTCAGACTGCACTCACGCCAGGGGAAAATATGCAAGTCTCCCCAAAACTCTTCCTTATCAATAATATTCTCTAATCTGCAGATTTCTGGTAAACCTCTTATGGATAGAAAATAGGGCAGACAAGACTGGAAGGGAGCTGTGAAAACAACTCACTTAAAAAAAGATTTGTTGAGGTCTAGAACTCATTGCTAAAAGGTGTGTTGGAAAACAAAAAAACTTTGTTATCTTTAAACAGCACTGGAGGACACTCATCAAGAAGCTGCAGACAGATGGGTGAAAGGCTGGAAAAGTCATTGTTGGCTTGCATGGGACCACTACGGGCCAATTGGCTCTTTCATCCTGTTATTAACAAAATAGATAGTTTAAAAAAATGTAATAATGGAAGTACTAAAAATAAAGGCTAAACCATACTATAAACAATTGTTTATTAAATCATGTTACATAATGGGTGTAGTAAAAATAAAGCTAAACCAAACTTTAGTTCAGATCATTTAGTTCCTAAATTCAGCTGATGATGACAACCTCTATTATTGACCCCAATTGTTACAAGAAGATAACAAAATGGAAATACTGCCGTGCCAAATTTCTACATGTCCCAAGTTCTGGTTTTATTGAATGTCATGTCTAATTGTCATGTCTTGACTTTGATGGATACCCCAAGAACAATTCGACCCCGAAAAAAAGCCAGTTGAATAAAGAAAATTTTAAAAAAAGGACAAGTGTAGAGTTAGGCAACATCTCTGGAGAAATGGAAGGTTACGTTTCGGGTCGGGTTGGTCGAGTCCTGAAGAAGGGCCCAACCTAAAACGTCATCTATCACTTGTTCTTCCAGTGAATGCGGAAGTTACTTTTTTTTGTTAAACCACGCATTCTGCAGTTCCTTTGTGTCTCTAAAAATGGATGATTGAGAGAAGTATTCTACGATTTTGCTATTAAACATTCAAGTCTTTTGCTCAGCGGCCCAGTACTGGAATAAGACTGCAATGAACCTTAACAGTACTGCAAACGATGCATAGACTTAGTACCAATAGTGTGCCATCTGAACCATCAACCTATACAGAAATTACTTTGAATTGTAGGAGAACCTTCAGCACGAAAGTGCTTTATGCTCCTCGCAAGCCTCTTCCCTCCCTTCCTCAGCACAGAATCTCTTTATATTCCTTTCTCCCTTGTCTAGTTCCCTCTAGTCTCTCCTTCAAGTGCATCTATCTATACCATTTCCTGAGGCCATATGCTTCACATTGTAAATAATTCCTGGCTTGTTTTTAACTTAAAATTCCTGAGTGGTATTACTCAATATCTATTACAGTAATCTTTGCTACTCTACATGTGAAAATATTTTCCCTTCTGTCCTGTCGTATCATGAACTGGGTCATATTCTTTAGATTTAGGTTTATTATTGTCACATGTGCACATGTTATTCAATGCCATCCAACGGATCATCAGATATACCATACAAAGATACAATCAAGTCAAATTCAAGTACAATATATCATGCAAGGGGCAAGATGCAGAGTGCAGAATATGGTTCTCAGCATTGTTGCGCATCAGATCCTTAGACAAAGTCCAAAGTCCTCAATGGGGTAGAGGTGAATCTAACAGTACCTTAGCTTACCCTGATAACTGAGGTGAAGAAGCTGTATCTGTCCGGCGCTTTTCTCTTACACTCCCCGTTTCCAATAAAAGAGCTTGGTCTATTAACACCTCCTTGATATATAGTTAAATGATAGAAACATTTATTTTTGTCCATCTACAGTGGGTCTTTGGACCATGTGGACAGTTGGCCCACATACCAATCACACAATCTTCTGGAAAGGTTTAAAAAAAAACATGTTTAATTTAGATATATTTCTGGCAAACACCTGAAGGCATTCAGTGACTCAGATAGTTCCATGAAAGCCTCACATCCTGGCAACACCAAATACATAAATGTATTCTTTTAAGTTTAGGAGAATGAGAAATTTGTGTTCAGGTCCACACGATTTTCTGGGATTATCCATTTTGCTGGACCACAGAGGTCACGGTTTCTGAGAGGGAAAAAAAATGATAAAAAAAAAATGAAATAATGCTACGTTACCGGAAGTTCCGCCAAGGTGCCAATAGCGAGCTTACCGGGCCGAAAGTCGGCCTCAGATGTCGGCGATAGGGGCGAATCAGCCGTCACTGGCCAGGCCAGAGTTCCAGCCGTAGGGGGAAAATGACCCGCCGATTGATGAGGAATTCCCAACGAGGTCGAAGATTGTACAGACTCAACCCGCAAGGGGGAAACTTCAAGTCCACTCATTTGTAATTTTGTCTGGATTAAAGGAGATGCCGGACCTCCAGTTGTTGGGACAATTGGTGGTGGACATAAAATGCTGGAGTAACTCAGTGGGACAGGCAGCATCTCTGAAGAGAAAGAATGGGTGATGTTTCGGGTCGAACCAAAACGTTACCCATTCCTTCCCTCCAGAGATGCTGCCTGTCCCACTGAGCTATTCCAGCATTTTGTGTCTACCTTCGATTTAAACCAACATCCGCAGTTCTTTCCTACACAATTGGTGGTGGACCTGTACAATGAGCAAACAACAAAGGTAAAAGGGGGGAAAATGACAGAGATGGTGGATAGAATTTAATATACACGAGTAAGAGGCAATACATTCTGGAATAACTGGGATACCAACAAAAAATGGTGAAGCTTCTAAGGGAGTACAAGAAAAAGAGAATTGGGCAATTTACAAAGTCAAAATTTTATGGTACAAGTCAAATGGCAGTTGAAAAAGCATGAGTCATCTTAAGCCTTCTAATCATGAGTAAGAGGCATGGAATATAAAGCAAGATATGAGAAACCATCGATAAATAAAAGTGAATGTATCAAAAAGAGCATTGTGGCCAGTTCTGGACATCTTATCTTTGGAAGGTATTACGACCTTGAGGAGTCAACCTAGGTTTGCTAAAATTAACATCAAGTGAGGGATTTCAGTTACACAGAAAAATTAAAAGTGGTCAATTCTCCCTGAAGCGGGAATATTAAAGGAAAAATTCACAGAAGTGCACTCACAATTATAAATGACTTATTTTTTTAAAGAATCAGTATAAATTGCTTTCACCGTGGGAACATCAAGAAATGGAGGACCCAGATGTGTGGTAATTATCAGAGAGATAATTGATTAATTGACTAACTGACTGATTGAAAACATACAGCATGGAAACAAGCCCTTCGGCCAACCAAGTTCAAGCCAACCATTGATATTCCGTTTGTACTTGCTTTATGTTATCACACTTTCTCATCCACTCCCTACACACTTGAGCCAATTTAGAGGCCAATTAACATACAAACCGACACATGTTTGGGACGTGGGAGGAAACACAAACATCCGGAGGATGTTTGTCACAGGGAAACGTGCAAACGTATCACAGACCCGAGGTCAGGATCAAACCCAGGTCTTATTCATGATGAAGCAACCACTGTACCAGCTGTGCCACTCTGCTGCCTTAAGATAAGAAATGTTGTTTATTCTAAGATGCTCATGATCTGGAATGCACAATATAAAAGGGAGCAGTGTCATTAATGTTCAAATACAAAATTGAACAAGTACTTAAAAGACCAATACAAGCCTCTGAGAAAGTGCCGGGGAGAATTAGTTAAACTGCACAGAGGCATAGTGGTAAAGTTGCTGCCTGACAGCACCAGAGTCCCGGGTTCGATCCTGACCACGGGTGCTGTTCTCACTGTGACTTGTGGGTTTTCGCCGAGTGCTCCGGTTTCCTTCCACACTCCAAAGATGTAGAAGTTTGTAGGTTGATTAGCTTCGGTAAAATTGTAAATTGTCCCTGGTTGGTAGGATAGTGTTAGTGTACGGGGTGATCGCTGGTCGGCACGGACTCGGTGGGCCAAATAGCCTGTTTCAGTGCTGTTTCTGTCGAGTCCAACGTAGGCTCTTTCAATGTGCAAGGACATACATGATCAATGACTTCCAATGCTGCAGACCCCACAGGAATGCATATAGGAATGCAAATCAACAGTTTAAGGCCATTTCAGTGAGTGCAACTAATTAAAATAACAATCTGTTCCTAAATTTGGCCAGAACACATTCCTGACTTTGGAAAATCTATATCAATGCATTTCAAGGACGGGTGACCCAAACCTTACAACAATCATAGAAGATGAGCAGTTAAGAGGCAATGATGCAGACTGAGATGACATTGTTCAGCACAATGTGCTTTCGGGAACAGCAGCTCAGATTTCAATTGAGCTGCTCAGTGATAAATCTGGCTTCCTTTAGTCTGGATCAGTCCAAAGCCCTGATGATTGCAGGCATTTGGCTGCAGCTGTTCAGTAAACAGGACGTGGCTGAATGACTAAGATATGAAATCATTTTTCCACATTCAGCTCTAATTTCACTCCAATGATTCCAACATCTCAATGATTCCCGAGAATTTCTGGCCCTAGACCTCAAAGTGTAGAGGGAGCATTGAATTTGATGGAGAACCAAGAGTTAAAATGTCTGGTGGGAAAGTCAATGACACAGGATCAGTCACAATCTCACTGAAAGATGGTGCAGGTTGAAGGTCTGCTTGGCCAACTCCTGCTCACACTTGCACTGAACAGTCTGCCTCCAGTACTGTATTAGGCTCAGTTGTTAAGTTAATAAAGCTGAAAGCTGTTGAGGATTGCAAGGAGTTAAACAGCAGATTTATTTTCCACAGCTCCACAGCAATGTCCTTTACCTCACCTCGGCAAAGTGGGCTTTTAATCAGGGTGGAGGTGACAAAGGAGTTCCTTTTGCAAGCATTTATCTGCAGGAGTCTCCCCCCACACCCCCCCCCCCCCCACAAAAAAAAAAGAAAAGTGAAACATTTTAAATGTTTACAAAAGGCTATGAAGAATTGGAAAATACTGTGGGAGACAAAGAGAACAAAGACAGGGAAACCCATTGGACTGACAGGAAAAAGGCTGCTGGAGAATGTAGCAAGCTCACAAACATCACTCGATTTACCTATGCCTTCTACACAAAATAAACTGATTTAAGCTTTTAAATGTGCACTAGATACTGATACTGACACCACATCTAAAACTTAATGATGTGTTACAATTTAATGGGCATTTACTGCGATTTTGTAATTTTGGTAATTCTTGATTTAATTTAAAACAGGCAATGCGATTTAGAGCTTCACTATGGGTTGCTTTAATCAAGCTGTTCTACTTATTGTACAGGCTTTCAGTATGCCAGCTCTGAATATTCCCCAAAGGTACTCAGCAAATTGAAGCAGAAATGAAGCTGCAGGGGAAGGAAGGTGGGGTGGGGCAGTGATGGTGGCCCATGAAGATGCAGCTTCATTTATCACTGCGTGTTGCAAAATGGAGTCTATGCAGAGGACAAGAAGCCGCATCATAAGCACACAGGAACCTTGCTTGCTTACTGAAATAAAAACATGTAAAAACCATTATGTATTGGCATTTTTAATTTGCAGTTTTGCTACTGCAAGCATAATGTAGAAATGAATGGGAAAAACAAGTAAGGTTTCTAGCCTTTTTTTAAATAAATGACAAAAAGCATTTTTTTTCTGTGCCTATAAAACAGACGGTGGTTTTGCTTTGCAGCTGCTTTCATTGTTGCGACCATCTGTTCAGCATTAGGGAGAATTTAGAAAAAATAAAATTCAGTAAGATCAACAAAATTTCACCATGGACCCACTATCTGTGGTAACAAACTACAAAATAAAAATACCACGGGCAACATTTTCATCTGGAAACATTAGATTTAAAATAAATGCACGCAAAATATATATTTTTTTATATTCAGACAACACCCTTTTCTTTAAAATATAAAATAAAAAGGACAACACTGACACCTACTGATCAAAAACAGTTGGTGCCATAGTTGAGCAGCATCTGACAGCTGCTTGTCAAAAAGAAGCCAAGCCCCCTGTTCCTGCATACATTATTTTTTAAAGCTGGACTGTCACCTGAAACAAAAATGTTAATAAATTTTTTTTTGGATTGAAAATGCTTAAGAACGTGTGCATTAATAATACCTTTCAACAAAATTGCTATATTGCATAGTAATTTTATTCTACACCATGATTTACAGAATAATCAATGTGTGGCACACGGTGCAGCTTATTGAGCTACTTCCCCACAAAGCTAGAAACCCGGGTTCGATCCTGACTGTCTGTGTGGAGGTTACACGTTCTCCACGTGACTGTGTGGGTTTTCTCCTGATGCTCTGGTTTCCTCCCACATCCCAAAGACGTGCAGGTTTTTAGGTGAATCAGCCTCTGTAAATTGCCCTAATGTGTAACGAGTTGATGAGAATGTGGGATACGGTTCTCATAGGCATAGGCTTGGTGGGCTGAAGGGCCTGTTTCAATGCTGTATCTCTAAAATAAAATAAACCTGATGCAGTTTTTAACCGACAGAGCCCATCGGACTGCGATGGACTTCCTCAATGCTCAATCAGGCTTGAGGCATGAATCTGAAATCTTTGAACTCAGCACCAAAGGTTCCATCATTGAGCCATGGCTGAACGCTCTTTCCCAGGGCTTGACCAAGTGATATGTACTTAAGAGTCATAGACAGTCATCGATTCGTATGTACTTCTGGAAAATACATGAAAAACCAACAAGAGATTCATACCGAAGAAGGACACAAAGTCAAAGGCGGACTCAGCCTGACCCGAAACATCTTTTATGAGCCGGCTTATCATACGTTTTTTGCATATCTTTCATTTACTTGTTCTATGTACCTTCTATATCTCTCATTTCCCTCTCCCCTGACTCCCAGTCTGAAGAGTCTCGATCCGAAATGTCACCTGTTCCTTTTCTCCTGAGATGTTGCCTGACCCACTGAGTTACACAGCAATGTGTGTATGTCCAGCAATTGGTATAAACAAGCATCTGTAGTTCTTTATTTCTACATAGAGCTCATCAGGCACGGAAATCGCTATCAAAACATGGGGCGGACAGGGAGACCGGGGGGGGGGGGACATAATTTCTTGGCTGCCACGAGCGCATGCGCACACTCACACGCGTGCGCGATGCTTCGGATGCTTCAGTCATGGGGCCCTGTGGACGGTAATTTCAGCTCAATCCAGCGCTAAATCCGGCTCAACTCTGCCTGTCTCGCCGGGTTAACCTACATCCCTGCCTGGACTGACAGGACACCAGTCCGGAGCCGTGAAGCTAGCGTTGCTTCTCCGCGCTGGCTATAAACCTGGGCCGTCGTTCCCGTAAGTCCAGGCAGG
Organism: Okamejei kenojei; assembly: GCA_035221665.1. Lineage (NCBI taxonomy): Eukaryota > Metazoa > Chordata > Chondrichthyes > Rajiformes > Rajidae > Okamejei > Okamejei kenojei. The sequence continues at coordinate 48,491,938 of CM069141.1, forward strand.
GCTGTAGGTTAACCTGGCGGGACAGGCTGAGTTGAGCTAGATTTAGTGCTGCTTCTCTGCACTGGCTTTGGGCTGGGAGCACGGCTCCCGTCTGACTCCCGACGTCTCTGGCCACCCCCGGGGGGGACGGAGGCACTCGTGGGGGACGTGGATGGTCCAGTGGCGGTTCGGCAGCAATTGCAGCGCCGGAGACCCGGGATCTATCCTGGCTGCAGATGAGGCGCATGTCGGTGTCCAGGGCTGCCGAGAGTGTTTTTCGCTTGTGACCCTATGACCTGGGTATGCAATTCCATGATCTTTGCCCGACGGACGTCTCCCTCCTCCAATCACCGCGCACTATCCTCAGTCCCACCCCTTACTTCCGCCTCTGACCAACACCTCCCTCCTCCAATCATTGCACTGAATCATCATGTCCTCCCCACATTGCGTGCTGACCGACGTCTCTCTCATCCAATAGGCGCTCTCGATCATCAGTCCCACCCCCATGTCTCACGGAAAGTGGAGATTTCACCGAGTTTTGAAATCCGGATTACAAAAAATGGGGGGGGGGGGGGGGGGGGGGGGGGGGCAACGATTGTAAAACCCCCGGGATTACTGCCCCAAGCTCATAATAAAAAACATGTCAAAAGAATTCAGTGTACATCAACAATCAGACAGCCGCAAACAAGTCTCAAGTGGAGTAGAATTCACCATTATAATGCTTTCACCCAGGATTATTTCATTTCTATAAAAAAAAACTGTACTTTAGGACAAAATGTTAAATAATTCTTCTCTGCTTGTTCTCCAGCACATTATACAAGTATACTTATACAAGTATAAACTTGTTTTAGTTGAATCTAAGATGGAGCAACACTGCCACCTTCAGGCAGTGTCATTTACAGGAGTATGTTTCAAGTGGAAGGATTAATATAGGCATTTAATTGCAATGTTATCACGGCAGGACTGGGAACATTTTACTCAGTCACTCAAATGGAAATTGTTCTTTCCATCACACATTGAGTACTTATGATACTAATGCCACCAGCCAGCAGTATCCAAGACTAGATCCAGTCTGAAGCAGGGTCCAGACCCGAAAGGTCACCTATCCATTCCTCCCATGGATGATACCCGACTCATTGAATTACTCCAGCACTTGGTGCTTTGCTCAACATTCAACAACTGCAGTTCCTAACATCCCCAGACCCATCCACAGCAGGCCCAACCTAATCAGAATGTGTCTTTTAGGATGTGGATATGGGATTTCAGCTGAAGGTCCTGGATTAGCACATACTGTAGAATAGACCCTTCACTCCACAATGTCTGTGTCGAACATGATGCCAAGGTAAACTAAGCATCTATGCCTGCAATTATCCATATCCTTCCATTCCTTGCATATCCAGGTGCCTATCTAAAAGCCCCTTAAATGCCACTATCGTACCTGCCGTGCCAAATTGCCCTTAATTTGAATTATTTGCTTGGTCTTCACAGATGACAGCCATGAGGAAAGTCTGGTGTGTAGGAAGGAACTGTAGATGCTGGTTCATACTGAAGATAGACACAAAATGCTGGAGTAACTCAGCGGGTCAGGCAGCATTTCTCGGGAATAAGTGTCATTTCGGATAGGAAACCTTCTTCAGACCGGGAAGTCTGCTGTTGAGTCAAAGTGGGAAAGGAGGCTCAAAAATGTCAATCCAGTCATTACATAGTCACAGTTAAATGACTGCAGCTTTTTAATTGCCTTCTTCTGTTTAATTCAATTTATTTAATTGAATATAAATTCTCCAGTTGCCTGGGAGAGCGAGGATGGGGGTGAATTTGAACTTGTGCGTCTGCGTCAGTTGTTCAGGCCTCTGGACTACAAGTCCACTAACATGTTCAGTGTGTTATTTGTGGAACTTGTCTCAGCTTCATCCTGTGTGCTTGGACAAAGGGAATATTGTATCATGAAAGCCATTCACAGGGAAAAGCAATGACGCATTGTGCCTGCAGTGAACTACTGCAATCATAACTGGCCTCAAATGCACTTGGAACAATGAGGTAATGTTTTGCTCCAGTCTTAAGTCAATTCATTGCACATTGAATACCACTATAACATAAGAAAAAAGCTTTTCTTGCCAGATTAAAAGAAAAATAAATTTACTGCGCCTGGCAATGGCAGTTACACAATTTGAAAGGGATGAAATAAAATAAAGACCCACACAAATCCAAGATAATAACACATTCATTTCTTCCTGGCAGACACTGTTTCATTGAGAAAACAAGTGTCTTTACTGATTACACGTAGTCCATGTGATCTCCTGGACTGGTTTCAATTGCCCAAGGGGGTCCAGAGCATTTCTCCAAGTGTTCTTTTCTGACTGGGCCTGGGATTTGACAGTCTTCTCAATTGTCTGTTCGCACGCACGCTGATTTCTTTCTGCCTGCCACGAGGGTCCGCTGGTACGTTCTCACTGCACTATACTAACATCATTTTAACTCGGCTGGATAGATGTTGTTTAACATTGAGGCAATGAAGGAAGGCACAGTGGCACAGCGGCTGCCTCTCAACACCAGAGACCTGAATTTGATGCTGGACTCGGGTGCCGTATGTGTGGAGTTTGTACGTTTTCCTGTGACCACGTGCGTTTTCTCCGAGTGCTTCAGTTTACTCCCACTTTGCAAAGATATGCAGGTTAATATGCCTCTGTAAATAGCTTATAGTATGTAGGGAGTGGATGCAAAAGTAGGATAATATAGAAGTATTGTGAACGGTAGACACAAAGTGCTGGAGTAACTCAGTGGGACAGGCAGCATCTCTGGAGAGAAGGAATGAGTGACGTTTCGGGTGGAGATCCTTCTTCAGACTGATGTCAGTGTGAGCCGTAATTGAAGGTCAGCATGGACTCGGTGGGCCTGTTTCCATTGTGCATCTTTCAATTAATGAAGGTCCAGACCGAAAACATCACCTTCCAAAAAGGGTCCTGACCTTAAATGTCATTTATCCAGGTCTTCAGAGATGCTGCCTGATCCACTGAGTTACTCCAGCACTTTGTGTTTTCCTCAAGATTCCAGCATCTGCAGTTCCTTTCTTCTCAATCAATCTCTGTCAATTTCTCAACAGCAAGGTAAACTGCAGGGTGTTCGATACAGTTCGATAAAGCCTCTACTACACAAACGTAGCCTGTAGCCTCTACTACACCAAAGTCTCTCAAATTAAAATAGCCTTCATTATCTCAACCCTACATACTCCAAACAAGCTCCGTGCTGCTCTGCTTTTGCAACTGGTCTTTGCTCCTCTCTTTTCAGCAGCTGTCTTCATCCTTCCATCCTCCTAAAGAGTTTACTTAGAACACATCTCTCCGACCAGACCTTTGGTAACTCTTGGAAGTAACGGAATAAGTTTGGCAGGGCACTGGGCAGCAGGTCACAGAACCAAATTAACTATCAGTTATCACACGACTCGAGGGAAGGCGTAATGACGTCAATGGCCACATTTTGTGATTTTGCTTAGAGATACCTCGGTGGGCTGAAGGGAAACAGGTCCTCCGTCCAAAAGGATTCTGCTCCAATCAACAATAACCCATACACTATCCGACACTCTAGTGACAATTTACAAAGCTAATAAGCTACAAACCCGCACGTCTTTGGAGTGTGGTAGGAAACCGGAGCGTCCTGAGAAGATGCACAGTGTCACAGGGAGAACGTATAAAGTCCGTACAGACAGCACCCGTAGTCAGGATCGAACACGGGTCTTTGACGCTGTAAAGCAGCAACTCTCTCGCTGCACCACTGTATTACCACTGTGGTGTGCAAGTCACAAACAAAAACCGAAAGATCACCGATCTTTGAAATTCAGCCTGTATAACCACCTCACCAATGAAGGGGACACAAGCAACTGAAGAAGGGGCGCAAACTTAAACGTCACCTATCCCCTCCAGGAATGCTGCCTGAATGACTGAGTTACTCCAACACTTTGTGTTTTTCGACAGTGATGAATGTTAGCATCACGACAATCACGTTATTACAGTGCATTTCTCAGATATAAATGTGAATGCGCAATATTGAGCAATTCTTTGAAGGGGGTTTGCAACACAAATGTGGCTATCATGCAGATTGCTGTACACTAATGAGGGCTTCCACCAGAAGAGCAACACTGCCACCTAGTGTTCCAAATAGCTCACTATAATTATCTCTGTAAACACAAAGTTCAATCATTTCATGGCCAAATCAGAGAATATTGTTGTTCACCTTCTATGTAATCAAGAAATCAGAGATACAGTGCCCTCCATAATGTTTGGGACAAAGACCCTTCATTTACTTATTTGCCTCTGTACTCCACAATTTGAGATTTGCAATAGAACAAATCACATCGTCAGATTTTATTAACGGGTATTTTTATACATTTTGGTTTTACCATGTAGAAATTACAACTGTGTTTATACATAGTCCCGCCCATCTCAGGGCACCATCATGTTTGGGACACATGGCTTCTCGGGCGTTTGTAATTGCTCAGGTGTGTTTAATTGCTTCCATAATGCAGGTATAAGAGAGCGCTCAGCGCCTCGTCTTTCCTCCACTCTTTCCATCACCTTTGGAAATTTTTATTGCTGTTTATCAACATGAGGACCAAAGTTGTGCCAATGAATGTCAAATAAACCATTTTGAGACTGAGAAACAAGAATAAAACTGTTAGAGACATCAGCCAAACTGTAGGCTGACCAAAATCAACTGTTTGGAACATCATTAAGAAGGAAGAGAGGACTGATGAGCTTACTAATCGCAAAGGGACTGGCAAGCCAAGGAAGACCTCCACAGCTAAGGAAAGAAGAATCCTCTCTATAATAAAGAAAAATCCCAAACACCTGTCCGACAGATCAGAAACACTCTTCAGGAGTCAGGTGTGGGTTTGTCAATTACCACAGTCCGCTGAAGACTTCATGAACAGAAATACAGAGGCTACACTGCAAACCACTGGTTAGCTGCAAAAATAGGATGGCCAGGTTACAGTTTGCCAAGAAGTACTTACTACAAGAGCAACTACAGTTCTGGAAAAAGGTCTTGTGGCAAATGAGATAAATATTAATAGAATATTGACTTTTGAGGGGGATATATATTGCAGTAGATTCATATTGCCCGAGTGAAGACGAGGGCAATATGGATCAGTGAGGGCAATATATGCATCTCCCGAAGAGGACAGTAATATTGGACATCTAGAGGAAAGAAGGAACTGGCCCAACATTGTCTAAAACAAAGCATACCACCTCATCTGTGAAGGTATGTTTTCTCGCTGATGCACGTACTGCCGTCACTCACTCCCCGCTGTTTAAAACAGGTAAACTCCATCTTCCCCTGTTATTGATGTTACAACTGCTGATGGTTGTAGCATAATGAATTCTGAAGTGTGTAGATACATCCTATCTGCTCAAGTTCACACAAATGCCTCCAAACTCATTGGCTGGTGGTTAATTCTACAGCAAGATAACGATCCCAAACATACTGCTAAAGCAACAAAGGAGTTTTTCAAAGCTAAAAAAATGGTACATTCTTGAGTGGCCAAGTCAATCATCCGATCTGAACCCAATTGAGCATCCCTTTGATATGCTGAAGATAAAACTGAAGGGGACTAGCCCCCAAAACAGGCATAAGCTAAAGATGGCTGCAATACATGCCTGGCAGAGCATCACCAGAGAAAACACCCTGCAACTGGTGATGTTCATGAATCACAGACTTCAAACAGTCATTGCATGCAAACGATATGCAACAAAATAGTAAACATGATTACTTTCATTTACATTACTTTGCTGTGTCCCAAACATTACGGCACCCTGAAATGGGGGGGGGGGGTCGTCTATGTATAAACACTGCTGTAATTTCTACATGGTGAAACCAAAATATATAAAAATGGCCTTTATTAAAATCTGACAATGTGCACTTTAACCACATGTGATTTTTTCTGTAAAAAAAACTCATATTGTGGAGTACAGAGGCAAATAAAAAAAAATGATGGTCTTTATCCAAAACATTATGGAGGGCACTGTGTCTAAGGTGGCAGAGTGGAAAAGGATCATAACCATAGCAAGGATTAAGACCATGGATGGATCTTAAATAATGGGAGCGTTACGTCCGTGGCTTTGCATGATGTGAAACTAATCTAAGTCAGCAATATTGGGGGAGAAAGGTGAAAGCTGATAGGCAGAGTAGGAAGGTGTTAAAAAATCTTCCAAAGCTGCTCAAGGGAATGCAGCACAGTGGCAGAGCTCCTGCCTCAATCCTGACCTCGGGTGCTATCTGTGTGTAATGTTTACGTTCTCCCTGCATGGGTTTCTGCTTGGTGCTCCAGTTACCCCAGAAAATGTGCAGGTTTTAGGTTAATTGGCCAGCGTAAATAGCCCCTGGCATGTGGATGAGTGGTAGAATCTAGGGAATTAATAATAAGAGAATACAGTTGGATTAGATTAGTGAGGGATTAGTTGATGCTCTGCATGGACTTGGTGGGCCAAAGGGCTTGTTTCAGTGTGCATTTCTCTGGTATTTCGATGTTGTATCTTACTAGTGTGTTCAGTCACACCAGTAACCTCCTTGCTGTGGATATCTGAGCTATTATGTTTCTCTGTAAAATTTAATAGTAACTATAAATATTCTCCGAATACACTTGAAGACTTCACTGCAGCAGAATTTGTGTGAAACACTATTGTTCAAACATCCAATGTAGCATAAAATGTAATTGAAATCATGTGGCATCAATTGGCCCATAGTGCCTTTGCAATTCCTGGAAAGAACTATCCAATTACTCCCAGTCTCCTGCTCTTCCCTAAAGCCCTGGAAAAAAACAACCTTTTTGAATGTGCACGATAAGTCATGCTTCAACCTTCATTTTTCGTATTCTGACCATTCTCTGGGGAGAGAAGTCGTGAAATATCTGTCCAAGTTAATGGTGACTGTTGCCTTTATGCCATGAGGTTTCAACTCCTTGGAGGTGACCTCAAACATTTCCATTATGTTAAAGGTTCTATGATGTGGCATCCGCTTCCTACTATTTCCAATTTTCCTGAAAATTACAAACTTTTCCTTCTGTGATGTATTATGATACCCTATGCATTATAGTTTCTTCGCAACTGTTATCAGGCAAATGAACTATCCTACCAACAATGAGAGCAGTGCTGTATTACTACCTACCTCATTGGAGACCCTCGGACTACTTTTGATCGGACTTTACTGGCTTCATCATCTTGCACTAAACGTTATTCATGTTATTCCCTTAATCATTTATCAGTATACTGTGGATGGCTTGATTGTAATCATGCATTGTCTTTCCACTGACTGGTTTCTACTGGACCTTGGTATACGTAACTAGACTCTGTAGCAGCAGCGCATTTGCAAAGCAGTGACGGGATCGGTCAAACTCAGCATGGATTTATGAAGTGGAAATCATGCTTGACTAATCTTCTGGATTTTTTTGAGTATGTAACAAGTAGAATGGATAAGTTAGAGCCAGTATCTGGACTTTCAAAAAGCCTTAGACAAGAGAGATTAGTGTGCTAAATTAGAGCACATGGTATTGGATGTAGGGTATTGACATTGATAGAGAACTGGTTGGTAGACAGCAAGCAAAGAGAGGGAATTAACGGGTCCTTTTCAGAATGGCAGGCAGTGACTAATGGGGTGCTGCAAAGCTCAATGCTGGGACCCCAGTGACTTACAATATATATTAACGATTTAGACGAAGGAATTAAATGCAACATCTCCAAGTTTGCGAATGACACAAAGCTGGGTGACAATGTGTGCTGCGAAGAGGATGCAATGAGGCGTCAGGATGATTTGGATATGTTGGGTGAGTGGGCAAATGCATGGCAGATACAGTATAATGTGGATCAATATGAAGTTATCCACTTTGGTGGCAAGAACAAGAAGGCAGATTATTATCTGAATGGTGTAAGAAAGAACTGCAGATATTGGTTTAAACTGAAGATAGACACTAAAAGTTGGAGTAACTCAATGGGACAGGCTGTATCTCCAGAGAGAAGGAATGGGTGACAAGACACTACGAGACCCTTCTTCAGACTATCTGAATGGAGTCAGTTTAGGAAAAGGGGAGGTGCAACAAAACCTGGGTGTCCTTGTACATCAGTCACTGAAAACAAGCATGCGGGTACAGCAGGAAGTGAAGACAGCTAATGGCATGTTGATCTTCATAGCGAGAGGATTTAAGTATAGGAGCAAGGAGGTCCTACTGCAGTTGTACAGGGCCCTGGTGAGACCTCACCTGGAGTATTGTGTGCAGTTTTGGTATCCTAATTTGAGGAAGGACATTCTTGCTATTGAGGGAGTGCAATGTAGGTTCACCAGGTTAACTCCCAGGATGGCGGGACTGACATTTAATGAAAGAATGGATTAACTGGAATTTAGAAGGACGAGGGGAGATCTTATAGGAGCATAAAATTCTTAAGGTATTGGACAGGCTAGATGCAGTAAAAATGTACCCGATGTTGGGTGAGTGCAGAACCAGGGGTCACAGTTTAAGAATAAGGGGTAAGCCGTTTAGAACTGATATGAAGAAAAACCTTTTCATCCAAAGAGTTGTGAAACTGTGGAATTCTCTGCCACAGAAGGCAGTGGAGGACAGTTCAGTGGATGTTTTCAAGAGAGAGTTATATGTGGCTCTATTACGGCTAATGGAATCAAGGGTTATGGGAAAAAAGCAGGAAAGGGGTACACATTTTGGATGATCAACCATGATCATATTGAATGACGCTGCCTGCTCGAAGGGCAGAATGGCCAACTCCTGCACCTATTTCCTATTCATGATTGAGACTGAAGAGGGGTCCTGACCCAAAACCTCATCCATCCTTTTTCTCCAGAGATGCTGCCTGACCCGCTGTTACTCCAGCACATTGTGTCTATTTTTGGTATAAACCAGCATCTGCAGTTCTGTTTGTACATTTTAGATTTAGGCTCCTTACCCTTTGAAAAAGACTGTGATATCCTTTCTTATATACACCAATCATAATTTTATAAACATCTAACGCCACCCTCAACTTCCTTTGTTACAGGGAAATAAATCCCAGCCTATGCACTCCTGCAATAGAATTCAGGCCCGCTAGTCTCAGTAAAATGAGCTAATCATGTCCATTTGCTTTCACTCCTACACCAATCTCTCACCAGGTAAACGGAGGTGCCAAAAAAAGTACTAATTTGTCTCTACAAATACAAAAGATCCTTTCCTCTTTGATCCATCCAACATTGAGCAGTTAGAATGATTACTGCATGCCTGATTTAGCTGGATCAATCTGTCCAAGCGCCATACAAAGAAATGAGGGCAACGAGGGAAAAGAAGTAAATAGGATTCAACAAAGGTCTATAATGTAATGTATTTCTTGTGGATGGCAACTTTACAAAGTAGCATGAAAAGATGTTACCTACCTGGCTTGGTAATCATTACGAATCAGAAGAAAATGCTGAAGTATAGACAGGAAGTATTGCTCTGCTTTGGAGTCCTTCACGGTGTTCAGGAGCATCTGGAAGATTTCACTCGTATCTGTGAAGCTACTGTTAAGGAGATAATTCAACAACTTCTCAATGCTGACACAAAAAGAACTGCAGATGCTGGAATATTACGCAAAACACAAAGTGCTGGAGGAACTCAGCGATTCAGGTGGCATCTGGGAAAGGAATGGATGGGGGCATTTAAGGTCAGGACACTTCTTCAGACAGAAGAAAAGTCCTGATCCAAAATATCACTTGTCTATTCCTTCCACAGATGCTGCCTGGCCTGCTGAGTTCCTCCAGCATAGTGTTTCTTCACAATATCTAAATGCTTCTGGTTAATGTGCCCTTTGGGATTGCATGTTATAGAATATAACTCCAGGCAAAAGTAAATATTTTGAAAATTTCAAAAAGAATCTGGGGAACCGTTATAGACAACACTGAACCAATCTTCTATCATCACGTTTAGATTTATTATTTTCACATGTACATGTATTTGCATGCTATCCACTCAAATCAGATAGAACGATATATAAATACAATCTAGTCCAACTCAAGTACAAAGAGCAAAGGCAAAGATGCAGAATGCAGAATATAGTTCTCAGCATTGTAGCGCCTTGGTTGCAATGTTCAACTGGTGTCTTAACTAACAGATACTTAATCCTTCTGCTTCAAATAATAAAATGGCAGCTTCCACATTCACCACACACCCATGGAATGTTTAATATCTGTGAATTTCTGTGGGATGGAGGGTGGGCAGGAAATCAGAAAGAAGGCAGTGCCAACCATTGAATATTCTCTCACACTATGGAGATCAAAAGGTAATGGGAAAACTGTGGTCAGAAGTAAAATTGACGTGATTAATGCTCTTCCTTCCAGTCTCAGATTTCCCCCTTTATCACATCCTTGTTGCTGATACATCTTCCTTCCAGTTGCCATCCCTCCAAGCAGCCACTCCTGCCATTGTTCGTCCTCCCACTGTCTCCCCTCCCCCCTTTAGACTTTGGAAATGCAGCGTAGAAACAGACTCTTCGGTCCACCGTGCCCACGCCGACATTGATCACCCCGTATACTGACACTATCCTACACACTAGGGTCAATTTACTATTTTACCAAAGGCAATTAATCTACAATTGACCTGTACATCTTTGGAGTGTGGGAGGAAACCAGAGCAGCCGGAGAAAACCCACACGGTCACAGGGACAACGCACAAACACCATACAGACAGCGCCTGTGGTCAGGATCGAACTTGGGTCTCTGACGCAGTAAGGCAGCAACTCTACCGTTGCACCACTGTGCAGCCCGATGTTTCACATTTCCCAGCCATTAAAACTAAAGCACCAAGTTTTGGAAGTCTGAACTGTCTGAAGAAGGGTCTCGACCCGAAACGTCGCCTATCTCCTTCGCTCCTTAAATGCTGCTGCACCTGCTGAGTTTCTCCAGCTTTTTGTGTACCCTCGATTCTCCAGCATCTGCAGTTCCTTCTTTAAAAGTTTTGGAAGTTCTCCTCTTTCATGTATTAACGCTCTTAGTACGTAGTTTCTACTTGCATCTCAGAATTTTTCAGAGGTTTTTTTTTTTAAAAAGGGTTTCCTCATTTGTCTTTCACAAAAGTGCAATGAGACCTTTTTGTGGGTGAAAGAATTAATATTAAAAAATTTACAGATGAGGAATTAATTATCCCGAGCATTGAGCATTTGCTTTAGCGAGTGGGATTTCCACCAGTATTGATGGTCGTGGCAACCTTAGCATGGGAGTGTGTAATGGAACTAATGGAGCAGCACTGTTGAGATGCAATTTAATACAAAATTTAATTCCTGTTTTACAGAATAAGCAATTATTTCAGGGAAATGTACAGTGAAGCAGGCACGTAGAAGGTTGTTTAAAGGATCCAGGATCTAGGTATCCATTATATACCCAACACATAATGCTGGAGTAACTCAGCGGGACAGGCAGCTTCTCTGGAGAGAAAGAATGGGTGATATTTCGGGTCGAGACCCTTCTTCGGACTAGTTCAGGTTAAGGGAAACTAAAGATATAGACGATAATGTTGAGATAAAGAACAACGAATGAAAGCTATGCAAAAATGTAACAGACCATTATTAACTGTTGATAGAGAGAGCAGGAATGCCAGGGTTATGTGAAGTTCAATGTACCCGACAATAGCTGGGGCACATGCAGGTGCCCATAGCTACGCCTTGGACTTGGTGGAAGTGGGAGGAGTCGAAGGAGAAGTTGTTAAGAGTGAGGATCAGCTCTGCTTGGTAGAGTGGAATGCTAGTCTAAGGAAATTGGATGGTTCTGCAAACCATCCGAAGTTAAGTCAGATAATTGCCGATTCTGGAAGTGTGAAAGAAAATACTGGAAATACTCAACAGATTAACCATACCAACAACTCACAATAAATATATGTTTGTTTCAATTCCCTACAGGAATTAAAGATTAAAAATGTGTTTGAATTTCATTTCTGATCCCTTCTGAAGTTCTGTGACATTTTGTGCTTCTGAGTTGGCAAAATTCATTTCATAGTTAGGAGCAAATGTATTTTCAGTCGCATACTACATAAGGGTGAAAGAAATAGGAGCCATGTTCGGTAATTGAAAGCAAAACCTTCCAGATTTTGGAAACACTGAATAAAACCCTGTCCGCCTTCCTCCTCATTCAATAACCGGATGCTGATCGGATCTTGGACTTACTGTCTTTCCTGCCTGGCACCAGGGATTTTTCTCAACCTTGGATATATTCAATGACTCTGCCTCCACAGCTTTCCAAAGTAGTCTCCCTGGAATTCCAGAAGTTCACAACCCTCCTTTCCGATGACGTCTGATCTGGAAGCTACACACACAGCTCTGGATTCTCCATAGCAGGGAAACATTGGCTCAGCATCAAACTATCAAACCCTCTCACAATCCTGCATCAATAGTTCTCATCCAATAAGCATAAATCCAACCTGCTCAATCTTTCTTCATAAGATATGCATCATTGTTTAAAGAATTGGCATCTCTGTAGATCAACAGTAAGTTAATTGGCTTGTGTAAATTGTCCCTAGTGTGTTGGATAGAACTAGTGTACTGCAGACTTGGTTGTCCAAAGGACCAGTTTTCACTCTGTTTCTCTAAACTAAACATTGTGCAGGCAAAGTACACAACAGGAGGCTACTTAGGCTTTCATGCCTGCTTGCCACTTTGATACAGCTGTCCAGTTATTCCCAATTCCCTGATCTTGATATAGAAATGCCAACCTTGTTTGTACAATTCCATAGATAATTGGTGTTTCATTAGAATCTGCTTACACCTTCCTCTCAAGCAATGAGCCACAGTACATACCATTCTCCTCATCCACATCATTCCTGGTGTCTTATTCAATAACATGTGTCATTTTAACTCTTGGGGGTACAAACAGTTTTTCTTTATAAAGATAGCCTTAGTTTTAGTTTTAGATATTCAGCGTGGAAACAGGCCCTTCGGTCCACCGAGCCTGCCGACAAGTTATCACCCATACGCACTAGTTCTAACCTACAGACAATAGACAATAGGTGCAGGAATAGGCCTTTTGGCCCTTCGAGCCAGCACCGCCATTCAATGTGATCATGATCATCCCCAATCAGTACCCCATTCCTGCCTTATCCCCATATCCCCTGACTCCGCTATTTTTAAGAGCCCTATCTAGCCCTCTCTTGAAAGCATCCAGAGAACCTGCCTCCATCGGCCTCTGAGGCAGAGAATTCCACAGACTCACCACTCTCTGTGAGAAAAAGTGTTTCCTCGTCTCCGTTCTAAATGTCTTATCCTTATTCGTAAACTGTGGCCCCTGGGTCTGGAGTCCCCCAACATTGGGAACATGTTTCCTGCCTCTAGCGTGTCCAAGCCATTAACAATCTTATATGTTTCAATGAGATCCCCTATCATCCTTCTGAACTCCAGAGTGTACAAGCTCAGCTGCTCCATTCTATCAGCATATGACAGTCCCCCCACCCCGGGAATTAACCTTGTAAACCTACTCTGCACTCCCTCAATAGCAAGAATGTCCTTCCTCAAATTAGGGGACCAAAACTGCACACAATACTCCAGGTGTGGTCTCACTAGGGCTCTGTACAACTGCAGAAGGACCTCTTTGCTCCTATATTCGATTCCTCTTGTTATAAAGGCCAATATGCCATTTGCTTTCTTCACTGCCTGCTGTACCCGCATGCTTACTTTCATAGACTCATGTACAAGGACTCCCAGATCCCATTGTACTTCCCCTTTTCCCAACATGACGCCATTTAGATAGTAATCTGCCTTCCTGTTTTTGCTACCAAAGTGGATAACCTCACATTTATCCGCATTAAACTTCATCTGCCATGCATCTGCCCACTCCCCCAACCTGTCCAAGTCATCGCATCCTCCTCACAGTTCACACTGCCACCCAGCTTTGTGTCATCTGCAAATTTGCTAATGTTACTTTGAATCCCTTCATCCAAATCATAATGTATATTGTAAATAGCTGCGGTCCCAGCACCGAGCCTTGCGGTATCCCACTAGTAACTGCCTGCCATTCTGAAAGGGACCCGTTAATCCCTACTATTTGTTTCCTGTCTGCCAACCACTTCTCTATCCATGTCAGCACTCTACCCCCAATACTATGTGCCCTAATTTTGCCGACTAATCTCCTATGTGGGACCTTATCAAATGCTTTCTGAAAGTCCAGGTACACTACATCCGCTGGCTCTCCCTTGTCCATTTTCCTAGTTAGATTTCAAAAAATTCCAGAAGATTAGTCAAGCATGATTTCCCAGTCGTAAATCCATGCTGACTCGGACCGATCCTGTTACTGCTATCCAAATGTGCGGCTATCTCATCTTTTATCATTGACTCCAGCATCTTCTCCACCACCGATGTCAGGCTAACTGGTCTATAATTCCCCGTTTTCTCTCTACTGCCTTTCTTAAAAAGTGGGATGACATTAGCTTCCCTCCAATCCGCAGGAACTGATCCTGAGGCTATAGACTAGGGACAATTTACGGAAGCTAATTAACCTACAAAGCTGCACGTCTTTGGAATGTGGGAAGAAACCTGGGTACCAGTAGAAAGCCCACACAGTCACAGAGAATGTACAAACTCCATACACTTAAGCACCCATAGGCAGGATCGAACCCAGGTCTCTGGTACTGGTGGCAACACAGCACTACTGTGCCACACCACATCACAACCTTGCACCATTCTAAGGTAAATAACTGCAGAGGTGATAAGCTTTGAACAGATTTGACCTTGTAACCCTTAGAAGATGACAAAATAAAAGTTGAAAGTTTACTTTCGTGGAGCCCAACATGTTTATCGTTCAACTGAGCATTTGAGCAGAGGAGAAATGGCCATCGTCAATCCCCTCATTATCACCAGGTTGGGTGGGGGGGGGGGGGGGGGGGGGGGGGGGGGGGGGGGGGGGGGGGGGGGGATGTGTTGTGGGGGAAGGAGGGGAGAGGAGGAGGATATAGTAGGTAGCTAAAATTGGAGAATTCATGCCACATAGTATGAACACTACAACATGTTACATCGCTCCCATCTTACCCCCGCTCCTCTGCCCTCCCTTGTTCCCCACCTGGACTCTCACCTATTTCCTCCCCCCCCCCCCCCCCCCCCCCCCCCCCCCCCCCCCCCACCCCCTACATTTCTTTATCTTCACAATTTTCAACTCTTTGATCCTTTTGACTTACACCTCCTGTCTATTCATCTCTGGTCTTGGTCTCCCATCTGCCCATCGAATGCCCCACTCACCTGTATCAATCTATTACCTGCTCGACTTTGTCCTGCCTCTCCTCTCTCCCAGCTTTCTTTCACCCACCCCCAAAATTCAATCTGAAGGATCCCGACCTGAAACGGCACCCATCCATATTCTCCAAAGATGCTGCCTGACCCGCTAAGTTACTCCAGCACTTTGTGTATTTTTTTTTAGTTTTAAAAGACCATGTGGCCTACACTTGATCCTTATTTTTTTTGAAGTTATCTTAATTAATGAAAATTTCTTAATTTAAAAAGCGATGATTCTTACAAAAGTGATATTTAAATTCCAGTCATTAATTCTGATGTTCCAGTAATGGTGGTGAGTACCTAGAACACGTTGTCATGAGTCGAGGCAGATATTTACAGACCAGTTAGCCTAACATCGGTAGTGGGGAAACTGCTAGAGTCAGTTATTAAAGATGGGATAGCAGCACATTTGGAAAGTGGTGAAATCATTGGACAAAGTCAGCATGGATTTACGAAAGGTAAATCATGTCTGACGAATCTTACAGAATTTTTCGAGGATGTAACGAGTAGAGTGGATAAGGGAGAACCAGTGGATGTGTTATATCTGGACTTTCAGAAGGCTTTCGACAAGATCCCACATAAGAGATTAGTATACAAACTTAAGGCACACGGTATTGGGGGTTCAGTATTGATATGGATAGAGAACTGGCTGGCAGACAGGAAGCAAAGAGTAGGAGTAAACAAGTCCTTTTCAGAATGGCAGGCAGTGACTAGTGGGGTACCGCAAGGCTCACTGCTGGACGAGGGAATTGAATGCAACAACAACTTTGCGGATGACACGAAGCTGGGGGGCAGTGTTAGGTGTGAGGAGGATGCTAGGAGGCTGCAATGTGACTTGGATAGGCTTGGTGAGTGGGCAAATGCATGGCAGATGCAATATAATGTGGATAAATGTGAGGATATTCACTTTGGTGGCAAGAAAGTAGACTATTATCTGAATGGTGGCCGATTAGGAAAAGGGGAGATGCAATGAGACCTGGGTGTCATGGTACACCAGTCATTGAAAGTAGGCATGCAGGTGCAGCAGGCAGTGAAGAAAGCAAATGGAATGTTAGCATACATAGCAAAAGGATTTGAGTATAGGAGCATGGTGGTTCTACTGCAGTTGTACAAGGTCTTGGTGAGACCACACCTGGAGTATTGCGCACAGTTTTGGTCTCCAAATCTGAGGAAAGACATTCTTGCCATAGAGGGAGTACAGCGAAGGTTCACCAGGCTGATTCCTGGGATGACAGGACTTTCATATGAAGAAAGACTGGATAGACTCGGCTTGTACTCGCTAGAATTTAGAAGATTGAGGGGGAATCATATAGAAACTTACAAAATTCTTAAAGGGTTGGACTGGCTAGATGCAGGAAGATTGTTCCCGATGTTGGTTAAGTCCAGAACAAGGGGTCACAGTTTAAGGATAAGGGGAAAATCTTTTACGACCGAGATGAGAAAAACATTTTTCACACAGAGAGTGGTGAGTCTTTGGAATTCTCTGCCACAGAAGGTAGTTGAGGCCAGTTCATTGGCTATATTTAAGAGGGAGTTAGATGTGGCCCTTGTGGCTAGAGAGATCAGGGGGTATGGAGAGAAGGCAGGTACGGGATACTGAGTTGGATGATCAGCCATGATCATATTGAATGGTGGTGCAGGCACGAAGGGCCGAATGGCCTACTCCTGCACCTATTTTCTATGTTTCTATGACAGTGATATTTGTTTTTGGATAAAGACACAGATATGCAGGGAATGGAGAGATATGGATCATGTGCAGGCAGATAAGGATTGTATCATGTCAGCATACACATTGTAAGCCAAAGGGCCTGTTCGTGTCCTGTAGTGATCAACGTTTTCTGCTACTGTGGCCTTAAAATAGCATGACTGGAACATCTCTTAAACCAATTACACATGCCTGACAAATGACATCTTCACTAAAGACTGATGACTGTCAGTGAGAATTAAACCTTTCAAAAAGTATAAAGAGCTAGCTAGAGGGGAATTTGCAGAAAAATTATTAATGAAAATCAAACCCAATTCTGTTGAATAATTTATGTTGGATAAATTGACAATTTATCCATAACTTTGTTAATGAATTACTAGCCCAGACTATTTTTAGAAATCTGAAGCAAAGACATTCAGCCTGAAGGCTGGAAGAGGTTTCAGTGTTTCAGCTGCAGTATCCAAGACTAGAAAATTACATGGAATGAGATACGTCTCCATTTTGTGCGGGTGCCGCTGCGTTTATGATTTCCAGATGTTTTTTTTATACACCACAACATGGCTCCAAATGGTAAAAGATGTGAAACAGATGTTTCTGTCATTAAATCATGAAAGCTGCAGGGTGTTTTATTTAAACTGTGGCTCTGCTGCCCTCTTATGGTATAAGCCCAGAACAGCAATCTGTTCCATTAAAAAAAAAACTGGACTGACTTTGGAGTCAGTCATACAACGTGGAATCAGGCCCTTTGGTCCAACTTGCCCACACCAACCAACATGTCCCATCTACACTAGTCCCACCTGCCTGCTTTTGGCCCATATCCCTCTAAACCCGTCCTATCCATGCACCTGTCTAATTGTTTCTTAAACATTGCAATAGTCCCTGCCTCAACTACAGCACATTGTGTCCTTTCGTTTTTGCATACCAGCATCTGCAGTTCCTTGTTTCTAAATTCTAGGTTTCAATTTAACTCTGACTCTGGAGAAGAAAAATCAGCTGCCTCTCTACCGCTGTGTCACTGCACTGTTGGAACGATCATGCTTAGCTTGAGATATAATCAGAAGCTCAGATTTGGTTCTGAATATCTGAAGGGTCCCAACCCGAAACACCGCCTATCCATATTCTCCAGGGATACTGACTGACCTGCTAAGTTACTCCAACATTGTGTGTCTATTTTGATAAACTAGTATCTGCAGTTCCCAGTGTCTACATTTCCTTAGACTTCGCCTGATTACTTGAGTTACAATTCATGTTGCCTGTCACACCAACTGGTACACACTCCTACCACTTTTATTAAACTGCATAAACTACAAAGTAATAGGATGGAGAGACTTCATCGTGGAGAAATATCCACAAAAGAGTATGCAGTTTTGAGATTGCAACTTGCAGATGAAAGAGGAGGCATCGGAATTGGTATTTGGACTTTAGGAATCCCTTTGATAACGTGCCACACACAAGGTTGTAAAACAAAATTAGCATCTTATGTGCCTGTATACTGAGGATTGGTGAATGCTCAGAAAACCGAAAATAGCAAATAAATCTTAGATATCTACATATCACGTGCCAGACGAATTTACTATCAATTACCGCAGACTGTTCGGTGAACATTTGTAACGGGTGCCAGGAACGTGGCGACTCTTGTGTACTGTTGTGGTGAGGTCTGCTGTTTGATTTTACCAGGTTGCATGCAAAACAAAGCATTTCACTGTACCTTGGTACATGCAACAATAAATATCATCATTAGTATTTTGCTGTGCATTGTATCAGTATCTGCAGCCTCTATTTGAAATTGGTAGGGTGCAAATATGTACACAATGTGCTTTAAGCGTCTCCTCTATCACTCCCCACGGGCTAGAAACGGAAAAAAAACTTATTGAGCTTCAACCAAGAAGACATCCAAAAGGAGTTCATAGGCAGGTTTTCAGTGCACGAGAATCCAAATTCAAATATGGCGGACGATTGTGCAAAGCATAGAACTGCACATGCAAAATCTTGGGCAAAATATGAAATACTGGACGAACATAGCGAGTCAGGCAGCATATTTGGAGGGAATGAATAATTCATTCTTTCCACAGATGCTTCCTGACTTGCCGAGTTTCTGCAGCACTTTGTATATTGTTCAATTAAATTATTGTTCAATTAAATTATTGTTCAAAGCAAATTGTTTCAAACCCATGTTTACTCAGTACTGGAAAGAACTTTACATTGTTTACCAAAGTTAATGAGAGAGAGGGAATGAACTAGGAGCACACGGGAATAACTGAGTGGCCTTTATATGTCATAAGCGTTTTTTTTTATAACAGCACAATTTAGGATGCTATCAAGACATTTGTCCACCTATCTAGCAATAAATAAATCCCCTCACCCGCATCCACCTATCACTTGCCAGACTTAGTCCCACCCCCATCTCTCTTCCAGTTTTTTCCCCCCTACTACAATCATTCTGAAGAAGGGTCCCAATCAGAAACGTCACCTGTCCATGTTCTACAGAGATGCTGCCTCACCCGCTGAGATTCCAGCACTGTGCCTTTTCCTGTTGGTATTAAGAATTCAGTGGACTTCATTAACATAAAAAACTAAATTGCGGCCAAGCCTGAACATTGCACAAAAAGTCTTGCCAAATTTCACTGCGGATTGATGCACCAAAAATTAAAACCTTTTGCCAAGATTAAAGTTATTTTGGGCAACTGAAAACACTCACGATTGGCAAATTAGTCAGCACAATAAATAGGTAACTGGACACTCAGATAACTGGCATCACCAAGCACCCATGAAAAGGATATTCCATCTCTATCCGAATATCATCCAGACGGTTCTTCAAATCATCTGTATCTCCCTCCGCATGTTCATCAAAAACATTCAGCTGTACATTAAGTTCCTCGTTTTCAATTTTCCTCAGTTTCTAGAAAAAATTGTGAGAACATTATAGATTCCTCTAGGTGCATGTGGACGCAACTAACTCCTCTGCCGGTTCAGGTCGCCTCATGTTCCAAATAGCCAGGATGTGACAACCCTTGGAAAATTAAAGCAAAATTAACACTCCAGTCATGTTACTTCTTCCTCAGTTTTAAGAAGCAATAAAAGTGAAACATCACTTGGTGTCAGATCCTATAGTATGTTGATGGGATAGGCCATTGGTCATTATTTCGTCCTAGTTTCTTGCCACTGTTCAATCACAAGATTTTCTCGTAATTATACACTGAAAGATTTTCTTCAAAAACAGACAGTATGGAACAGGCCCTTCTGCCCATCAAGTCCATACCGACCAACGATCAGTCATACACTAGTTCTATCCTACACACTAAGGACAATTTACAGAACCCAATTAGCCTACAAACCTACATGAGTTTGGAATGTGGGAGGAAACAGGAGTAAACCCAGTAAACACACAGGGAGAACGTACAAACTCCGTACAGACAGCACCCAAAGTCAGGAACGAATCCTGGTCTCTGGTGCCATGAGGCATCAATTCGATCGCAGCGCCACTGTATCGCAAACATTGCCATTATTTTCCTTACTCCCCTCTTGCGATCAACTACAAACCGTTCTACCTCCCATTCTTGGTCACTCTCAGGCAGACCAAAGCCATTTGCATCAATAGTATCCAATGACAGGCCTAAGTTACATTTCTAATGCCGTTTCACAAAGAGCAACTAACTCTGCCCAGTGTCATCAGTTCAGTCGTTGAATTTTTCTTACTGCTTCAGATGTTCTTGACAAGTTCCCACTCCTCACCATCTGCTCAGAAAATGTACTGCTGATGTTGATCCTGCACATTCCATGTTCAATTTTTCCATCAACCTGCATTTGCTGATTGTAGATGATATGTGTATACACCTTTAATTGATACTAACGTTGTCCATGCTAACCACTCCCCCACCAGTTAGTATAATTGTAACCCACACGCCCCTAGCTCTCTCTCTGGTGATCGTGACAGACCACGTACTGCTAGGGCTATATGATGTATGATTAATAAAGTAGTGAAGACCTAAAGGTGTCTGTGTACCTTCACTACATGGCGTCAGAAGTTCTTCTTCCTGCGTTTCCAGTTTATCGCATTTTAATATCTTAGTCCTAGTACCCCCTCCCTGTGCCGTGATGGCTTCTGCCTGTCGTAAACCTGACATCCTAGTCTTTGATGCAGACATCACTCATCGCTGGAGTGTGTTCCGACGTGACTTTGAGCATTATGTTACAATCGCTCACCCTGCTGTGGCCCCCGCGGTCAAGGCTTCCCTTCTGCTGAATCTAGCTGGTCCCTAAGCGCTTGAGCGATCGGAGTCATTCATCTATGGACAGGGCGAGAGGATCCAGGACTCGGTATGTGTGCTTGCTAAATTTACGGCGATGTGTGACCTTCCCACTAACCACATCTTAGAGCGTTTAAAACTGTTCTCCCGACGCCAAAACCCTGGGGAATCTATTGACAATTTTGTGGCCGTGCTGCGCCAACTGGCTCGCCGATGTGACCTGCATGTCCTGACCCCTGATACTTTGACCCGTGACATCTTGGTCTTCGGTCTTTGGGATGATAAGCTGCGCTCTGAGCTGCTGCGTAAGCCTGATCTGACATTCAATGAGGCGTTGCATGCCTCTCGTTTAGCTGAGGCTGTCTCCTCCGCTGTACCTGACCCTATGGTCCACGCAGCCAGTCTCGCTGGTCGCCAGTACAATGCTCCCCGGCAACAGAGGGCAAGCCCTGCGACGGGCTTCAGACCGCCTAAACGATGTCCGAATTGTAACTTTGTTTCACACCGTTCTAATGTGGGCCCGGCGTTGGGGAAAACCTGTAATTTCTGCAACAAGCCCAACCACTTCTCGGCAGCATGCCGTTCCCGTGGGCACCCTTCACAGCCACAGCAGAAACCGTCTCGCTACTTGATACGTGATGATACCGCGTCTGGTTCCCATCTCCAGCATGATGACCTCCCCCTGTCTGACTGACTCTTCTCAGAGCGAACTGAGTGTGTATTCCTTGCGAGGTGCAACTGCTCTAATAACGGACCCGACCGTCCGAGTCACGGTGAATGGCATGGCCTTCTCTGCTAAGGTGGATACGGGGGCTGCTGCTAATGTTATGTCAACAAGCCTGTTCAGGAAGATAAGAAATAATGAGCCCGTTTCCACAGACAGTGCTGTTTTGCGTGCCTATGGGGGTGGTGTACTGGCATCCTAAAGCCAGTAACGGAATCCACCCGGTGGGTTTCTACTATGGTTGTCACTGCGAAGAAAGATAAGAGCGAACTACGGATCTGCATCAACCCTAAGGACCTGAACTTGGCTATCAGGCGCCCGCACTATCCCATGGAGGATGTTGCTGCGCAGGTCGGCCTGCCACCATGTTCTCGGTTCTTGATGCCAAGTGTTCGTTCTGGCAGATACCTCTAGACGAGCGATCCTCGCTCCTGACGACCTTCAGCACGCCCTTCGGCAGGTATCGCTTCCTCCGCATGCCGTTTGGGATCAACTCTGCCAGCGAGGTGTTCCAAAGGACCATGGACCATGTTTGCTGGACTTCCGTGTGCCATCATTGTTGACGACATCCTGGTTTATGGGAAGAACGTCACTGAGCACGACCACCACCTTCGCCAGGTGCTGCAGCGGGCCCGGGAAGTCAACCTGAAGCTCAACCCGAAGAAGTGCCGATTCCGGGTCCCTGAGATCATCTACGTGTGGCATGTCTTCACAGCATCGGGGCTGAAGCCCGACCCGCAGAAGACGGCCGCGATATCCGAGATGCCTGCACCTGCGGACGTGCCTGGCCTACAGCGCTTCTTGAGCACGGTCAACTACCTGGGAAAGTTCATCCCCGACCTGAGTGCCCCTCTGCGGGATCTGGCGAAAAAGGACACTGCCTGGGCCTGGTTCCCGCAACACCAGAAAGCATTTGACACCCTCAAATCTGATCAGCATGCCAACGCTGAAGTACTTTGACCTCCAGCGCCCCATCGTTCTCACATGTGATGCATCTAAGTTTGGCCTCGGGGCCGCCTGCCTGCAGATCCATGACGGGGTGCAACTGCCTGTGTCCTACGCATCCCGCACATTGACGACCGCTGAACAATGCTATGCCCAGATTGAAAAGGAGCTGCTGGCTGTTGTCTTTGCCTGCTCTAAATTCAAGGACTACATCCTGGGCACCTGCTTCACTGTCGAGACGGACCACCAGCCTCTGGTCACTATCCTCAACAAGCTGATACACATGGCCTCCTCCCGGCTGCAGCGCATGATGCTCCAGCTACAACGCTTCACTTTCACAGTGGTTTATCGCAAGGGCAAGGACATGTTTGTTGCTGACACGCTGTCTCGGGCGCCTCTCTCATCCACAACCCGACATCCGTATGAGGCGTCCGATCTGATAGTCCAGAACGTCAATTTCGTGCCCTCCAGTCAGTTGAAGTCTCTGGCCAAGCACACGGCGGCTGATGCTTTGCTACAACAGCTGGCCGCGATCATCAAGCAGGGCTGGCCAGAACGCCGTTCTTCCCTGCCGGCCGCAGCGGTGCCTTATTTCTTGGTTCGTAACAAGTTGGTGCTGCGTGATGGTGTGATTGTGAAGGGGCACAAGGTGGTGGTGCCCGCGGCACTACGAGAACAATAGTTCGAAACCGCTCATCGTGGCCATCCCGGGGCCGAAGCGACCCTTTCCATCGCTCAGAGCCAGTTTTACTGGCCTGACATGCCTCGCTACTTCCTATCCATAGCCCCCACCATGCCCCGAGGTCGTCCCCGCTTGTTCCCGTCGGGGAAGGAGGTGATGGCGAGGTGCGGACCCGGTCTGGTCGCCTGGTCAGGCCGCCGGTCCGTTACGGCGATTACGTGTGATTCTGTATTCCCGTGCTTTACTGATTGCATTTATCCTAGCGCATGAGACGTGGTCGCCCTGTCACTCACTGTTTGTTTTGGTAGAGGAAGGATGTAGATGATATGTGTATACACCTTTAATTGATAGTAACGTTGTCCATGCTAACCACTCCCCCACCAGTTAGTATAATTGTAACCCACATGCCCCTAGCTCTCTCTCTGCTGATTGTGACAGACCACGTACAGCTAGGGCTATATGATGTATGATTAATAAAGTAGTGAAGACCTAAAGGTGTCTGTGTACCTTCTCTACACTGACTTAGACCTGATCCCAGTTCCTCTGTATATCAATTTAACATTCCAACCAAGGTCATCAATTCTCATCCAAGCTTTGTCCCTCCTGATCTCTTCAAGTCCTTCCAGCAATAGAATCAGTGACATTGAGCATGGAAAGAAACCCTTCAGCTCAACTCGTACATGCCAACCATGTTGCCCAATCAAGATGGTCCCACTTGCCTGCACCTGGCCATATACCTCCAAACTTTTCCCATCCATGTACCTGCCCAAGTATCTTCCAAATTTGGTCGCTGGTCAGTGTGGACTCAGTGAGCCGAAGAGCACGTTTCCACACCGTATCTCTAATTATGAGAAAATGTTGTGGTTGAACAGTGGACACGAAACTAGGAAGAAATAATGACCAATGTCCTACCCCATCAACATACTATAAGACCTGACTCCAAGTGGTGTTTCACTGTTAATGCTGTAATTGTACCCATCACTACCAATCATTCCAACACTCTGAAAAAGTTGCCCCTTTTAAATCTTTCCCCTCTCACTTTTGACCTGAGCCTATGAGACCACAACTTCTCAAGAAGCATTGCACAAACATTTTGAGATTTCTGACTTTTTTAATTCAGTTTTTCTGAAGTACATAGTCGACCAAAATCACCATTAACGTCTCTCATTAGAACTTATTTTATTGACTCAGCATTTTATCAACTTGCCCAAAATCACCTTTGGGTACAGTGGCTAAAACACCCAAGGAAAAGGGAATACTCACCGGCAAGATTTGATTGAGACCTAAACGCATGAACTCACTCCGCAAGTGAATTCTGAAATCAAGTTCTTCAGCAGGAATTATGAGGGCATTAACGAACTGCATGCACGCCACCTAACCAATGAGAGAATAATTATAAACCACTGTTAAATGAAAACGAATTGTTACTAAATATCTAGTCCTGTTTGTAAAAACAAACTTAACGAAAGGAAATAGCATTGTAGATCAGATTTGACCGACACTGAGGTAGGACTGCAATTATATTGCTATACTGTAGTTACCCAGGAGAGAAAAGTAACAAATTTCTCCTATTTTTTGTCATGCCATCAAAACTACGGCTGTTCTATTATTCCTTTGCAATCAAATTCATTCCAAAATCTTCGATCTACAGATCAAAAGGCACTGAAGAAAGTCAAGGCAGATCACTCTAAGCAGGGTGAGCTTTAATCCCTCTCTCCCCTGTGCCCCACCTGAACTTGCACCTATTTCTCTCCTTCCCCATCTTTACATTCCTTCCTCTTGCTTCACAATTCGCAACTCTTTCAATCCACTTTTTGTCTTTTCATTTCTGGCCTTTGTGCAACCATCTGCCTATCATAAAAAAAAACGCACACCTGTATCCACCTATTACTTGCCAGGCTTTGTAGTTTTGTCCAACAGTACTTTTAAGGAAGCTGGTATTAAGATTTTTGTCCTCCCATTCATCAATAAATAAACCCCTTCACCTGCATCCACCTAACACTTGCCAGACTTTGACCAATCCCCTCTCTTCCAGCTTTCTTTCTTTCCACCCCCCCACCACAATAAGTCTGAAGAAGGGTCCCAACCCAAAACGTCGCCTATCCATGTTCTCCAGCGATGCTGTCTGATCCGCTGAGTTACTCCAGCATCTTGTCTTTTTTTTTGTAAACCAGCATCTGCAGTTCCTTGTTTCCAGAAACAAATGATTTAGATTTCCCTTTCAATCCCATTTTCCAGCCTTCTCCCCATAATCCCTGATACCATAACTAATCAAAAATCCATCAATCTCCACCTTGGCACTATGGGAACTTCTCTCGCCCCTCTGCAGGAACTAAACATCAGGAGGTGCAACTCCAGAGCCAATAAGATAATGGGAGACCCCTTCCACCCCTGCAATGGACTGTTCCAGCTGCTATGGTCAGGCAAACGCCTCCGTTGCTATGCTATGAGAACGGAGAGGAAGAGAAGGAGTTTCTTCCCAGAGGCTATTCGGACTGTAAACTCCTATCTCACCAGGGACTAACTTTACTGTACCACAATACCGCCCAAAATATTTAATATGGAAAATAACATGTGATTCTGTTCCATTCTGTTTGTAGTTTGTTTGTTTGATTTTTGCACAAAGTCCGCAGGCACTGCCACTTTTCATTTCACTGCACATCCTGTATGTGTATGTGATGAATAAACTTGACTTGACTTGAAGAGTAGCGACCCTAGCACTGACCCCTGCTAGTCTCTGGCATCTAACCAGAAAAGGCTCCCTTTATTGCCACTCTTTATCTTCTGCCATCCAGTTAACCCTGCTATCCATGCTAGTTTGTTCCCTCTGATACCATGGGCTCTCATCTACTTTAGCAGCCTCACAGGCGGCACCTTGTCAAAGGCCTTCTGAAAATCCAGATTAAACACATCTGGACTCTCCTTTGTCTATCCTGCCATTTGCTTCCTCATAGAATTCCACCATTGATTGCTTGACTTCAGGTTTAGGTTAGATGGACAGGCTCAAGGGCACATGCTGAATTATATTATCAGGCGATCCTATAAGCTCAATAATTTCCTGAAACACAGACACCTCCAATTCTGCCATTACACATCAGCTATGTTCTGTAGTAAATGAAAAATAGAATTCAGCCACGTCAAAAGCAGCACTAAATTTGCATCAAAAACAGCATTTAGTTTCATACCAATTTCCATTTTGCCTCATATCCCTTGTGCAAGACTTGCCTTCAGTGGTATACTTTGTTCAGCCGTCAATCCATTCAACAGTGCTTTGAAGCGTTCACTATCCTCCTGCTCTGCTTTCTCTGTTAATGCTTCCAATACTTTCTCGTGCCTGGAATAGAACATGGTGTTCAGAAATCGGTGTTCAGGAATCCCTAATCATTCCAGTTTCCAACATTCATTTGGTGTAGCTTATAATTTCATCATCTTTAACTTTCCCATATGACCGTAAAACTTTACATAACCAGCCATCCTTTTAAAAAAAAAAGAGAGCTTTCAAATAATTCTGTATAATGCTTTATGTATAAGGAAAAAAATATTTAAAATGCAATTCATGAAGGTTTGATTGCTGAAGATGATTTTATTCTATGAATGAAATGTCGTGCAGAACTTAGATCTGATTGACCAAATCAGAGAGGACAACTCCCATAAAACATAGAAAGCTACAGCACAAGAACAGGCCCTCTCTGTGCCAAACATGATGCCAAGCCAACTAATCTCATCTGCCTACACACAATCATTTCCCTGTTACCTGCATTTTCATGTGCCTATCTAAGAACCTCGTAAATGGCACTACCATTGATACCTCAATCGCTATCCTTGGTAATGTGTTCCAGGCACCGTGTGAAACTGTGTGCAACAAAATTGCCCCGCAAACATTTTTACATTTTTCCCTTAAAACGTTGAGAATAAATGCCAACTCCAAAACTCCCAGTACTTTGTACTCCTGATGTGCTAAAATACATCCAATTTAACAAATGACTGAAAAGAAACATTTTAAGTTTACAAATTATTCCTGTATCTTCATCCAAAACACTACAGGGCTTACAATGTGTCATTGCCAAATTATTCAGGCTATATGCAGTCTACACAATAATTTATTTAGATTCAAACTCCTGAATCCCTGGCAAACTAAAAGATTTAAACATTTCAGTTAAAAATAAAATTTGCTCAAAATACTCAGCTGTTTAGCCTGACTCTGTGGAGATAGAAACAGATGTGAAGTTTCAGGGCCACAGCCTTGTGTTGGAACTGGGAACATATAGGGAAAAAAGATATATTACACGTTGCAGAGAAGAGAAAGGAGTAGAAGGAACGAAGGGCAGAAGAGGCACCAATAATAACTGGAAAACATGGCTGCCTGAAACTGATGAAGACGTTTTTATCTGCTCGAGACAGATCAACTGCAGTTAACAAGGGCAGAGGAGGGAGAGAATAAAACACAGTGCTGGAACTGTGAGAAGCAAACATTACACTTGCTGTAATTCTGAAATCAAAATGGAATGATTTATATTTTCTGGGTTAGACAACAATCGTGGAAAAGGAAAAAAAGCGTGAATATTGGAGATTGAGGGCCAGTAGGACAAATTGGAAAGGTGAGCTAGCTGGAATGTTACATTCAACATTAAATAGAAACATCTGTGAAAGGCCTCAACAGAAAAAAAATGTTCCTTAAATTTGCATTGGCGTTTATTTAAATACTCAGAAGTCAGGGTGGAATGGGGCAGAGAATTAAAATGAGTGTGATCTAGTCCAAATCATGCCTTGAGACTTTAATTTTAAATTAACAACTCATAATTTATCTACAACTATAAATTTTTAGTTAATATATCAGGATTCACCGTCAACCAATAATCTTTGTTGAACAATTATACAAAATAAACTTCCTTTGACCATTTCTTGCCAACAATAACAATCCATTTTTCCATTCATTGGAAGTGTGCCGAGATTGAAGGAAAACTCAGACACTAATCAAAAAGCAAATGGGTATATCCATCTGATATTTCTTCCAGTTTTCCCAACTTTCATATAAATCATGACAAACTGATTTTCTTGTTCAATACAAATATTTTATTGGCTCCTATTTTTACATATGTATTAAAGGTTGGGTGTTTCAATCTTCCAACAATATCCTCTAATACCGACTCCTATCCTATAACTTTACATTACCTTGATATAGTAACCAGCAGAAAGTTAACTGGACATGAACACACGTGTAGTTCAACAGAGAAGTATGCACAATGATACAGAGAAGCATAGGTGAATCGTTGTTGTTACATATCGAACAGTTATAGCAATTATTGGTGATTTCAAAGTATACTAGACCAAGTGCAGACCTATTTGGTCCCGATCCCCCAATGCAAAATTTCACCAAACTGTGCATGTGCGGCCTGGCAGGTTCCAGTTGTAATGCCAGAGATTCCCGTTGTGATGCAAGTCACGGTACCCTCCCCCAACTGCGCAGGCGCGGCCGGCAATTGGGAGCGTGACTGCGATGTCTTTAAAGTTCAAAATGGCAATAACTTGTAAAATATAAGATCAATGTGAACGCATCTCACTCTCCCTCTTCAGTCCCCTATTCCCCATCTCCATTATCCTCCTTCACCCCACCCTCCACCAAACCTCCTCTGCTTCCTCCCCTCACTCCCTCCCTCCCCTCCTCCCTCTTCCCCTCCTCCATTACCTCACCATCCCTCTTCCTACCCCTATCCTCCTCCATTTCCCCTCATCCCCCAGCACTCCCTCCCCCTCCCCTCCCTGACCCTCAGTCACTCCCTCCCCCCATAACTCCCTACCCTTCCTCTCCCTCTATCCCCCTGCTCCCCCACTCCTCTCATCCCCCCTATCCCACCCACCACCCCCTCCACAATGAAAACCACAATGTTAAAAAAAAATGAAATTCTCAATGAAAATAGCGTTATTTCTTTAAAATAACCTAAACACACCGGAGGATAACAAGATCAGACCTTTAGTCATTTATAGATAGATGCTTACATGTTGTTAGGATCCTGCAGGATACAGATGGCGGACAGGAGCCTGACAGCATCGATCATCATGGCTGGAGCACTGGGATCGACGACTTTCACCAACAACAGAACTCCATCTGCTGATTCCAACATCATTTTTATTCCATGCTGCAATTAAAAGGTTTGAGAAAAATCACACCAGCACACATGAACAGTAATGAAAAACAATCCACATCCTAGGGCCCAACTGTTTCTCCCACTATCCCACCTCTACCTACCCCCCCCCCCCCCCCATCCTCTACCACCTATATTCTAAACTCTGGCTTTACAATTCAATCATCTTCTCTCTTTATCTGACACCCTTTGTCTCCTTTTCATCTCTAATCTTTCTCACTTAAGGGTCTGTCCCACTTGCATGTGTTTGCATGTGTTTGGCGCAACCAAACGGAAGCGGAGCTCGCGGTAAGTACGCGCTAAGTTCGCGCGTGACGTAATTCGCGTCATCCTCACCAATAGCTGGGCAGGAGGCGGGCCGACTGAATTTAGGCATCGCACGGCGTCGGGCGGTGATGTCATCGCGCAACGCCACGCGCTAGGTGTACGCCGTCAAGACGCTGCGTACGACGTCAAGACGATGCGTACGACGTCAAGACGCTGCGTACGCCCTCAATGCGCCTGCGGGCCGACAGGCCATTGGCGCGCGGAAATTTCGGACAGTGTCAGTTTTTCAGAGCCCTGCGCGATGTCGGGACCAGCCCCGCACAACTCCATATGCCTCCGTGCTTGGAAGTGGAACCGGCCCAGTGTGGGCCGTACGGCAAAAGCGACCACGTTTGGTCACGCTGGACGCATGCAATCGCATGCAAGAGGGACAGGCCCTTTACTCCACTCATCTGCCAATCAACCTCACCCTCACCTGTATCCACCTAGCACTTCCCAGGCTTTTTCTGCCCACACCTCTTTTACAGTTTTTTCCCCTCTACTGCAATCAGTTTGAAGAAGAGTCCCGACCCGAAACATTGCCTATCCATTTCCTCCACACATGCTGCCTGACCTGCTGAGTTAGTCTAGCACTTTATGTTTTACTTTATATTGTAACATCTGTAGCTTCTTGCATCTCCTGTGTAACCATACATTGAATAAGTTCTAGAGCACAGAAAGACTCAATTAGCTTGAAGCCAGTCAATAAAAAGGCAATTATCAAGATGTTACAGGGGTACAGAAAGAGCATGAAAGAAAGCTTGCGGGGAATATAAAATAGACTCTAAAAGTTTCTTTAGAAATGTAAAAAGGAAAAGATTATAGAAGACAATCAGAGATGGCTGAATTTATAATGGAAAACAAGGAAATGGCATAACAGTTAAATGAGTACTTTGATTCTGTCTTCACTAAGGAAGACACAAACAATCTCCCAGAAATACTAGGAGACAGAGGATCCAGCGGGAGGAAAGAACTGAAAGGAATCCACATTAGTCAGGAAATGGTGTTAGGTAAATTGTTGGGACTGAAAGCAGATAAATCCCCAGGGCCTGATAGTCTGCATCCCAGAGTACTCAAGAATGCCCTATAAATCACAGATGCATTGATGATTATTTTCCAATGTTCTCTCGACTCTGGATCAGTTCCTGTGGACTGGAGGGTAGTCAATGTAACTCCACTATTTAAGAAAGGAGAGAGAAAATAGGGAATCACAGACCAGTTAGCCTTACATCAGTAGTGGGGAAGATGCTTAAGTCGATTATTAAAGTTGTTATAGCTGCGCATTTGGAAAGCAGTGACAGGATCGGTCAAAGTCAGCATGGATTTATGAAGGAAAAATAATGCTTGACTAATCTTCCGAAATTTATTGAGGATGTAACAAGTAGAACGGACAAAGGAGTGGTTGTAGTCTATCTGAACTTTCAAAAAGCCTTTGACAAGGTCCCACACAAGTGATTAGTGTGCAAAATTAGAGCACATGGTATTGGGGATAGGGTATTGACATGGATAGAGAACTGGTTGGCAGACAGGAAGCAAAGAGCAGAAATTAACGGGTTCTTTTCAGAATGGCAGGCAGTGACTAGTGGGGTGCCACAAGGCTCGTTGCTGGGACCTCAGTTATTTACAATATATATTAATGATTTAGACAAGGCAATTAAATGTGACTTCTCCAAGTTTGCGGACGACACAAAGCTGGGTGGCAGTATGAGCTGCGATGAGGATGCTATGAGGCTGCAGGGTGACTTGGAATGGTTGGATGAGTGGGTAAATGCATGGCAGATGCAGTATAATGTGGATAAAAGTGAGGTTATCCTCTTTGGTGGCAAGAACAGGAAGGCAGATTATTATCTGAATGGTGTCAGATTAGGAAAAGGGGAGGTGCAACGAGACCTGGGTGTGCTTGTACATCAGTCACTGAAAGTAAGCATGCAGGTACAGCAGGCAGCGAAGAAAGTTAATGGAATGTTGGTCTTCATTGCGAGAGGATTTGAGTTTAGGAGCAAGGAGGTCCTACTGCAGTTGTACAAGGCCCTGGTGAGATCGCACCAGGAGTATGTGTGCAATTTCGGTCTCCTAATTTGACGAAGGACATTATTGCTATTGAGGGAGTGCAGCTTAGGTTCACCAGGTTAATTCCCGGGATGGCAGGACTGACACATGATGAAATAATACGTTGACTGGACTTGTATTCACTGGAATTTAGAAGGATGAGAGGATATCTTATAGAAACATATAAAGTTCTTAAAGGATTGGACAGGCCAGATGCAGGAAAAATGCTCCTGATGTTGGGGGAGTCCAGAACAAGTAATCACAGTTTAAGAATAAGGGGTAGGCCACTTAGCACTGAGATTAGGATTTTTTTTCACCCAGAGAGTTGTGAATCTGTGGAATTCTCTGCCATAGAAGGCAGTGGAAGCCAAGTCACTGGATGTTTTCAAGAAAGAGTTAGATTTAGCTCTTAGGGCTAAAGGTATCAGGGGATATGGGGAACGAAGTACTGATTTTAGATGATCAGCCATGATCATATTGAATGGAGGTGCTGGCTTGAAGGGCCGAATGGCGAATGGTTTACTCCTGCACCAATTTTTCTATGTTTCAACAAATAAGTTGTTTAACCTTTAATCTGTCCTGCCTCTTACTATCATGGATATTCTATGCCGTGCTCCTCTTATCCCTTTAATCGCAAACATCTGACGATGTCAAAGTTAATATTCACAATCGACATATCTGTTGGCAAACATCGAACAGAATTCCAACATTTAAGAAACATTTAGACAGGTACACGGATAGGATAGGTTTAGAGGGATATGGACTAAATCCAGGCTGGTGGAACCGGTGTAGATGGGCAAGTCGGACCAAAGGGACTGTTTCCACATGGTATCTCTAATTACTTTGTCTCTGAAAATCTTCCTCACTTAACTCCTGAAACAGCTGGGTCTTTCTTTGACCATGCCCCCTGAGTTCACATTCCCCAGTGAGCAGGTTTTTCTTTACCTAAGCATAATATCTTGGAAACCTCAATCACTCTTGAACCTTTGTGTCATGCCTTCCGAACATTTAACCATTGCAATGCACAAAACTCTCTAGTAAATTCCTTCAAACCCAAAGTTACCCAGTTCATATGCTGAAGCAGCTACTCATTTCATACTCATGTCATAATCAGTCATACAGCGAGGAAACAGGCCCTTCGGCCCATCTGCCTGTGTTCGGCCCACATCACTCTAAACCTGTCCTAGCTATGTACCTGTCTAAATGTTTCTTAAACATTGGGATATTACCTGCCTCAACTACCTCCTCCGGCATCTCATTGAATATACCCATCATCCAGTGTGGAATAAATGTGCATTCCTACATTAATCTTCATTCATTGCTCAGGTGAAGTAACGGCAGTTAATGAAGATCAATATAGACCATTTTAGATGCTTTGTTTCTCTAAATCAAATGATCATCGAAGACCTGCATGAAACTTACTATCTTAAACTATTTGCAGTCAGATTCAACAATTCCTACACTAATCCATTCCATGTTACCGATTCATTAGTGTTTAAAGTACTCACCTTGTTGTTCATGAAAGCTTTTAGGCACCTAATAATTTCGTGTTGAATCTTGTAGTTCACACTGCTAAAAAAATGCAATAGTAACATAACAATAAATTGACAGTGTGCAATACTGTGGGGTTTTTTTGTTAAATTGTGTTAGCAAATTAACAAAAACAGGAAAGGTGATATTCAGCAAATTTTCCAAAAGATCACTTTAGACCAACACCCTCAGTCTGAATTCAGTATTGTCTAGCTAACACTAACATGCTCTGATGGTATGTCTCAATGCAAAATGTTGACAATTCCTCCCCTTCACCCCCCCCCCACCCCCCAACAGATGACAGATGCTGCTCAACCCATTGAGTTTCTCCAACTGTTTGTTTCAGATTATAGATTTCAGCATCTGTAGTCCCTTATAACTGTTTTTTTTAAATCCGGATATGCAACTCTCGACTCCACTCCAGACTCCACTCGGCTCGACTCCAGCTCCGGCCCGACTCCGGAGCTCCAGCTCCGGCCTGACTCCGGGGCTCCAGCTCCGGCTCCAGCTGCAGATTGCTGCCGGTGGACTGTTGGGGTGTCGGGAGCTCGCGGGTCCGGGTGGGAGACCGCTCTCCGGAGCTCCGCAACACAACTTCTCCAGCCCGTGTCGCGGGGTTGGAACGACCCGGAGCGGGGCCGAGCATCGCCCGGCGCGGCTATAATGGCTGCGGGACATTCCAGCGCCCGCCGGGGGCTCCAACATTGTGACTTTGGGCCTGGAGCGGGGCAGTGCATCACCCGGCGCGGCTTCAATGGACATGGGACTTAACACCGCCCGCCTGGGGCTTCGACATTGGGAGAGAGATGGTGCGGGGGAGAGAGAAGAACTTTGCCTTCCATCACAGTGAGGAGGAGATCCACTGTGATGGATGTTTGTGTGAATTTAATTGTTTGCATGTTTTTCCATGAATTGTTCTGTTTGTTTGTTTGTATGGCTTGTAGAAACGGAGCTTCGTTTGAGCCTCTCTGAGGTTCGTATGACATGCAAAAAAATCAAATCAAATCAACTATCTTTTTTGTTCTTTCTTCATCTTTTCCAAGTTTCTGCACTTAAAACTCACAAATGAAACTTGCGAGTATCGTAGAGTTCTTGATGGTCTCCTATCTATCTATGCCTGTATTAATTTTGATAGATCTACCCTATCTGTGCCTCTCATAATTTTGATCGATCTTCGTGATCTATACCTCTAATAATTTGATAATCTACCCCATCTATGCCACTCATAATTTTATAAATATCTATCACGTCTCTCCTCAGCCTCTGCTGCTCCAAAGAAAACGAAGATTGTCCTGCATCCCCTTATAGCTAATACCTTCTAATCCAGGCAGCATCCTGTAAACCTTTCTGCATCTTCTCCACGTACTTTCTGTAATGGGGCGACCAGAACTGCACATCATATGCCAATTGCGGCCCAACCAACGTTTTACAAAGCTGCAATTTGACTTCCTGACATACTCAATTCCCTAACCGACGAAGGCAAGCATACCATATCATACAAGTAGTCCACAAGTATGTTTGCAGGATTTCTATTGCTTTCAGTGGAGAAGACTATTTGACCAGGAGTTTCTATTGTTTGCAGTCGAGGATTCAACAAATATCAGAGCTTTTTATAATATTTTCAAATATTCCCAGCCATTAACGTGTGTCTGAGGTACATTACCAGTTTGGAAAAAAAAAGACAAAGTGTTGAGTAACTTAGTGGGTCTGGCATCATTTCTGGAGAACATGGATGGATGATGTTTCAGGTCAGGAGTCTTCGAATTCAGGTTCGGTTTACCAGTTGGAAAATGCAACAAATTGAAAATGACCCAATTCATGAATTTAAGATACATTAAAATGAATTACTAGATATTTAATTTTAGGTTCCCCAATTGTGTTAAAAATCAATTCAATGTAAACTATAGCTTTACCTTGAAAGATCCGTTTGTTCATCTTGCAATCCTTTCAGTATTTCCAACAGTTCTGCTAATCCTTCTGCGCCAAAGTTCTGCACCCAACTGTTTAAAAAAACAAACAAAATCATGTTTACCCGACAGAGTATCTCTCAAACAACAATGATATAGTTCCTATGCACGGATATCTTTGAACCAATCAATTCAATGGATTTATTTGGCTTTTTGTTCTATCCTTATCCAGAACTGAATGAGCAACATGTCATACTTTCTTTGGGATTTCCATCATAAATTCAAAACAGATTTGGCAAGGTACGATATTTTGCAAAATAAATAAAGACCTTGAAGAGGTTCACGTATTGTATTAACACTCAGTTTAATATTTAAACAATACAACTCAACAATTAGTACAAAAGGGCAAGGTGTGTTAACTACGAAGTGAAGTATAGTTCCGTTGTCCGCTGCACCCCACCAGCTGACCACCCAGGTCGGCGTTGGTTGGTCGGCCCAGATCACGTGAGTGCTCGAGCTCGACGAGCGACAGTTCAAAACAAAAGAGGCTCAGCCGGCCACATGACCCCCCCCACCCAGAACCGGAGTATTGGAGGCGGTTAGGCTGTTGAGTGAGGCGGCCTGATTTTGTGTACGGTCCTCCTGTGTTCGGGGTGGCAGCTGGTTAAGTTGAGGGCTGGTTTGTCTGCGATGGTGGCGCCCTCTGCGGCGGTGTTGTGTCACCTGCACAGATTGTTCAATGTCTAAGTGTGCCGGCTTAAGACGGTCCACAGAGACATTCTCGTGTCTGCCGCCCATGTCAATGTTGAAAGTCGTGGCGCCGTTTTGCAGTACTCTGAAGGGACCCTCGTAAGGCTTTTGCAGTGGTGTACGGTGGGAATCCTGGCGTACGAAGACGTACTGGCAGTACTGGAGGTCGGGTGGAACGTACGTGGTTGTGAGACCGTGTTGGGACGCTGGGTCTGGAGAAAGCATGCCCACCTTCTTACGGAGGCATGTCAGCATGGTCGTGGGCACCGGGATGAAGTCCCGGTGCCAGGTCCTCCTTTGGGGCAGTGCGTATACCTAGCATGACCCACGGTAATTTATCCATCGATTCTAGGCCCGTGAGCCATGCCTTGAGGGATGCCTTCATGTGTCGTTGAAAACGTTCCACTAGTCCGTTTGCTTGCGGGTGGTAGGCCGTTGTGTGGTGCAGGTTAGTGCCAAGCTGCCAGGCCATTGCTGACCACAGCTCAGAGGTGAACTGCGCACTTGTCAGAGGAGATGCCTGCTGGCATGTCAAAGCAAACAATTCAGTGGCCTGTGAGGGCACATGCACAGGTCGCAGTGGAGTTGTCCGAGAGCGGGACGGCTTCCGGCCATCTCGTGAATCTGTCCACAATGGTGAAGAGGTGGGTGACACTTCTGGATTGGGGCAGCGGTCCAACGATGTCGACGTGGCCGAAACGGCGGTGTGTCAGGGCGAAGTTCTGCAGCGGTGCCTTGATGTGTCGCTGAATCTTGGAGGTTTGACAGGGTATGCACTGTCAAACCTCTGTCCCAGTTGTCGACCTGTTTGCACAACCCATGCCACTTGAACTTGGCTGCCATCAGTGCCTTTGTTGTCCGGATGGAAGAGTGAGCTAGGCCGTGAACCTTGTCAAATATCCAGCGGCGGAGATGATGGGTCTTGGCTGTCCCGTAGACACATCACAGAGGAGTGTGGTGTCAGCGGGCCCAAATCGCACATCCTCCAACAGTAGGCCTGAGATAGCGGTGCGGAGGGGGAACATCTCTTCATCCTCTCGCTGGGTGGCCGCTACGGCCGTGTAGCAGCATTTGGGGCCAGACGGCGTGGCATTGATGGCGTCGCGGGACAACGCATCTGCGACCTGGCTGCTCTTGCCTGCGATGTGTTGGACGCAAGTCGTGTATTCTGAGATGTGGGTCAGGTGGCTCTGCTGTGGGGCTGACCTGGCAAAGGCAAAGTTAGTGGGTTGTGTTTGTGAAAGCTGTGAAATCCCTGCCCTCGAGGAAGTAGCGGAAATGCCGGATGGCCAGGCAGAGAGCAAGGAGCTCCCTGTCGAAAGCGCTATATTTCTGCTCGGGGGGGTTCTCAGTTGTTCCAGCAGTCTGCCCACAGCTGTGCCAGGTGCGTCGACCGTGAGAGCTGTTGGTGCGCTGATGTATGAGCAACGTTGCCTTTGCCAGAGCCTCCTTGGCGTTGTCCAACGAGGTCGTGGCCGCGTCGTCCCAAACGAGCTCCTTTGGCTTGTAGGCCAGGGCCTCAAGATTCAAGAGAGTTTATTGTCATGTGTCCCAGATAGGACAATGAAATTCTTGCTTTGCTTCAGCACAACAGAATATTGTAGGCATAAATAAATACAGAACAGATCAGTGTGTCCATATACCATTGAATATATATATACACAAATAAATAAGCATATAAAGTGCGATAGGCTATTAAAGTTCAGATTTTTGTTTGAGTTTAATAGTCTGATGGCTGTGGGGAAGGTGCTGTTCCTGTACCTGGATGTTGCAGATTTCAGGTACCTGTACCTTCTATCTGAAGGCAGCGGAGAGATGAGTGTGT
Source organism: Okamejei kenojei (assembly GCA_035221665.1). Lineage (NCBI taxonomy): Eukaryota > Metazoa > Chordata > Chondrichthyes > Rajiformes > Rajidae > Okamejei > Okamejei kenojei. The sequence continues at coordinate 48,529,978 of CM069141.1, forward strand.
GGCCAGGATGGTGTGGGTTCTTGATGATGCTGCCAGCCTTTTTGTGGTAGATCCCCTCGATGGTGGGGAGTTCAGAGCCGATGATTGACTGGGCATTGTTTACATCTGTTTGCAGTCTTTTCCGCTCTTGGGCGCAGAAGTTGCCGAACCAAGCCACGATGCAACCGGTCAGCATGCTCTCTACTGTGCACCTGTAGAAGTTCGAGAGAGTCCTCCTTGACATATCAACTCTCCGTAATCTTCTCAGGAAGTAGAGGCGCTGATGTGCTTTCTTTATAATTGCATCTGTGTTCTGGGACCAGGAGAGATCTTCGAAAATATGCACGCCCAGGAATTTGAAGCTCTTTACCCTTTCCACCATCGACCCATTGATATAAACGGGACTGTGGGTCCCCATCCTACCCCTTCCAAAGTCCACAATCATTTCCTTGGTTTTGCTGGTGTTGAGAGCCAGGTTATTGTGCTGGCACCATTTGGTCAATCGGTCGATCTCACTTCTATACTCTGACTCCTCTCCATCAGTGATACGTCCCACAACAGTGGTGTCATCGGCGAACTTGATGATGGAGTTCGCACTATGACTGGCTACACAGTCATGAGTATAGAGTGAGTACAGCAGGGAGGTGAGCACGCAGCCTTGAGGTGTTTCCGTGCTGATCGTTATCGAGGCTGACACATTGAACAGCAATTGCATGATCCTGGCAGCTGCTGGCATGAAGCGGTGGTAGAGGTTGACCATGCTGACAAACTCTTGGAGTCCCTTCACAGCAGAGGGTTTGCCAAACTTGCGAATGGCCTCGACCTTGGTCGGGAGCGGAACCGCTCCGTGCTGGTTGATGTGATGGCCGAGGAAATTGATGGAAGTGAGGCTAAAATGACACTTGCCAAGGTTGATTGCCTCAAAGATGAGTTCTGCAACATGGAGGAAATGGAGATAGTGCGCAGCTCAGACAGCCGGTGGCCATACTCGTTGAGCTTCTGGCAGAGCTGCCGGAGTTGAGCGATGTTCCTGGCTAGAGCGGCTGGCGACGAGGATATCGTTGAGGTAGATGAACACGAAGTCCAGCCCGCTGCCGACCACGCCCATGAGTCGTTGGAACGCTTGAGTGGCGTTCTTGAGGCCAAAAGGCACGCGCAGGAACTCAGAGCCCGAACGGGGTGATGAGGGTCATCATGGAGATGTGGTCTGGCTGGACCGGAATCTGATGGTAGCCGCGTACCAGGTCAATCTTGGAATACACCTTGTCACCGTCCAGGTTTGCCGTGAAGTCCTGGGTGCGAGGGACAGTCGGCTGTTGTGATCTCGTTGTGACAGCGGTAGTCCCCACAGGGTCTCCAGCCCCCAGACGCTTTGGGGACCATGTGAAGCAGGGATGCCCACGGGCTGCCTGAGCGGTGCACTACGCCCATTTCCTCCATGTTGCAGAACTCGTCTTTGGCCAGTTGGGGCTTGTCTGGGGGCAGCCTGCGTGCGGGTGCATGGAGTGGTGGTCCGGTGGTGGGATATGGTGCTTCACCCCATGCTTGGGGCTGGACGTTGTGAACTGGGGAGTTTTGATGTCAGGGAAATTGGCCAAGATCCTGGCATACTCGATGTACCGAGGCGAGGTGGGGCACAGTCAATTCGGCATCGCACAAGGCGATTGACTCGGCGCCCAGAGGAAGTCGCCGTGTAGCAGCGGTTGTGAGATGTCGGCGCTGGTAAAGATCTACTTGAAGTGACAGCAGTTGAAGTTGAGCGGGATCGTGCTGAACCCATATGTTCTGATGTTGCTGCTGTTGGCAGCGGTCGTGGGAGGCCTTTCTTTCCAGAACGTCTGTTGGTGCCTGAGGGGTGCAAAACACTGACCTCCGCTCCCGTGTCAACGAGAAAGCGCCGCCCCAAATGACGATTCCAGGCGTGGAGGAGATGTTTTTGGCCGGCCGCGGTTGCATCTACCGACAGGCGGCCGAGAAGTTTCCCAGAAGCGTGCAGGGTGGTCGGCATCAGCGGGCCTCAGAGCCCCACCTTTGGTGGTAGTAGCACCTCTTGTCTTTGCTGGTGCCGTTCATGGCTGACGTCACTGCCACTCCTTCCATGGAGGCTGGGACCGCCCGTGTGACCTGCCGAGGCACAGCCGCCACCCGACTGATGGTGGCTCCACCCTGTTGTTTGGCCTGCCACAGCACATCCACACGGGCTGCCAGCCATCGGACTTCAGTGAGGAGCAGGCAGATGTCCTTAGGCATCTGCTCGAGGAAAACCTGTTCAAAAAGGAGGCAGGTCTGACGTCCATGCATCAGGAGCAGCATTTCGTTCATGAGCACGGACGGGTTGCGGTTGCCTAGGCCATCCATGTGCAGGAGTTTTGCCGCCCTGTCGCTGCGGCTGAGACCCAATGTGTCCTTGAGGAGCGTCTTGATCCCTTCGTACTTGTTGTCGGCTGGTGGCTGGCGAAGGTAATCGATGAGGTGCCTGGCGGTTTCCTGGTCCAGCGCACCTAACCTGGTGACGTCGGCAGTTATCTGGCGGATGTGGAATTGGGTTTCGGCTTGTTCAAGCCAAACTTGGGGCTGTGATGTCCAGAAGGAGGGCAGTTTGAGTGTAACTACGTTCTGCTGATCTGGGTTGTCTCCTCCAGGCATGATGAAATCCAAAAGAGGTTGTTTTGGTTAGTCGGGGTCACCACTGAAGAGGTTAATGTGTTGTATAAACACTCAGTTTAATATTTATACGATACAACTTAACAATTAATACAAAAGGGCAAGGTGTGTTAACGTGTTGTCTGCGAAGTGAAGTCTAGCTCCGTCGTTCTCTGCTCCCGGCCAGCTGACCACCCAGGTTGATTAGTCGGCCCAGATCGCGCGAATGCTTGAACTCGATGAATGACGGTTCAAGACCAAAGTGGTTCAGTCCGCCACAACCTAATCAATATGAGCTCTATAAAATGAATGCACAACATTTAATGGTTTTCGGGGGGTGAAGGAGTTAGTGCAAACAGCCAGACATCTTGAGTTTCTTCACTGAAAGATGTGCAGAATGTCCTATAACAGCGAGACTGTAACTGAAACTTTTTGGAGTTCTTTACTTCAGAGACTTATAATACTCAGTCACTGAGTATCGTCAAGGCTGACACCAAGGCTGATATTTGAACTTTACAATAATCAGACAATATGGATAGAGGTTGGGAAAGAAAGTGAATGGAAAACAAGATCAGTCATGATTTGTCTGAATCTTAGAATAGGTGTGAAGGACCATTTGGCTTAATTTTGTGTTTCTTTTGTTTTATTGGCACAGATGGAAGTCTACGTTTTTTATTTGAAACCTAGTTCTAAACTACACAAGTACACATTAATAGCGAAAGGGGATTGAAACCTATTGATCCTCAACAGGTTTATAGCAAAATAGATTTTGTTTCAGCTTACTTTAGTTTGCAGATATAGACAGCATTGGCAAACCGCGTCCACACCGACCATCCATTGCCCTTTCTCACTAGTTCTATGTTATCCAACTTTCTCATCCATTTCTTACACACTAGGGAGCAATTTACAGTGACTAACTAGCCTATAAATCCATAAATCTTTGAGATGTGGAAGGAAGCATTAGCACCCGGAGGAAACCCACGCTGTCACAGGGAGAATGTGCAAACTCCAACAGTCACCACCTGAAATCAGGATCGAACCAGGGTATCAGGCACTGCGTGGCAGCAGATCTACCAGGTGTGCCATCCCCAAGTTTTTGTTTCATTAACACGGATGTAAAAGTATGTGGACACCACATCTACTGGACACACTCTCTACTTGGTGTTGCATACATAATGAGGCACAATAGTTCCAATACCATGTGTAGGAAGGAACTGAAATGTTGGTTTATACTAGAGATAGATAAAATGCTGGGGTCACTCAGCAGGGCAGGCAGTATCTATGGAGAAAAATAATAGGTAACGTTTCAGCTGAAGAAGGGTTCCTTTTCTGAAATATCACCTATTGCTTTTCTCCAGAGATGCTGCCTGACCTGCTGAGTTAGTCCAGCATTTTGTATCTATCTTCAGTTCAATACCTTGACTGGAACCCATAATGTAACAAGTGTTTTTGACTGACACGAAAATCCGTTATATTAATGAAGTATCGAAGGTGAAGGTAAATAAAAAGGTCCAACACTGCTTATGCTGAAGAACTATAGGCAACATTCATAAAGTGTATAATTCATCACAGAATGAAGAAATGCAACTAGATGTATACATCGAGACCAGCCATTCTTATGCACTATAAAATTCAGTAGCTTTGTGGAGTCATCACACTTTTCAGGATTGGAATATCTTAACTTGTTTTTCTTCTAAATAGGTCAAACTCCCATTCATGCCTCAGAGTCCAGCTTTGGACTGCATCTGCCATTGTCACAATCCTGCCATCTCCATGCCGGTGAAAACATATAATTTCTATTACCTGACTGGGTTATTGCTGAGAGAAACTCGCAAGGACTCCAAACAACTTAGCAACTGGTGTTCTCGTATTCCTGACTTCAAGTCTTGAATGTACATCACTGCTGATCTCGAACTTTCCTTCTTATTTTGCCCCTGCAAAGGATTGGGGGAAATGAAAAAGAAATTCAGATGAGAAAAATGTGATTATCTCCACTCACTCCTTGCCAGTCTCTCATTTGATCCTCTGAAAAAAGAGCGTCAAAGACTTGGTTATGATGTTTGCAACCAAACCAAACACTCATCCATCACCTATGCTTGATAACTTGCAGTGACACCTAGCAATGCCTTAGTTTTAATCTTTGTTTTGAAATACCATTCAGGACTTGCCTCGCACAGAATGTTATTCTGGCCAATGATTCCTCAAGATAGTCATGCTCCATTCCTTGCATCTTTCTTACCCCACAATTTAATCAGTCTATCAACAGCTAGCCTTCAAGGACTGGAAGTAATGCCCCAAACTGCTTTGTACCTGTACTTTTCAGTCTGTGTCAATTTGCTCTTTAATTCTCATCTCTGGTCACTGGCCACTACATCACCTTATGTGGCTCAGCTTGATATTTTGCTTGATAACACCTCTTAGAATTACTTCGGCACATTTCACTATTGTCTGTAGTTACGAGAACAATGTAGATGAAAGATGCACTTACTGATTTGTTAACTAAGTAAAGTATTGCCCACTTTATAATTATAAAGCTCAAAGTACACAAGGACATAAGTTATAAGAGCAGCCTTCAACTACTTAGGAAGGAACTGCAGATGTTCATTTATATCAATGCTGGAGTAACTCAGTGGGTCAAACTGCTGGAGTAACTCAGCAGAAAAGGAATGGGCTCCAGAGATGCTGCCTGACCTCATGCGTATTGTGTTCAGTTCTGGTACCATGTTATAGGAAAGATGTTCTCAAGCTGCAGAGGGTATAGAGAAGATTTTTGAAGATGTTGCCAGGACTAGAGGGCCTGAGCTATAGGGAGAGGTTGAGTAGGCTGGGACTCCATTCCTTGGAACGCAGGAGGATGAGGAGTTTTTTTTTTGAGGTGTATAAATCATGAGTGGAATAGATTGAGTCTCTTGCCCAGAGTAGGTGAATCGAGGACCAGAGGATATAGGTTTAAGGCGAAGGGGAAAAGATTTAATACGAATCTGAAGGGTAACATTTTCACACAAAGGGTGGTGGGTGTATGGAACTAACTGGGTGTACGGAACTAGTCGAGGTAGGGACTATCCTAACGTTTAAGAAAGTTAAACAGGCACATGGATAGGACAGATTTGGAACGATATAGGCCAAACGCTGGCAGGTGAGACTAGTATAGGTGGAACATGTTAGCCGGTGTGAGCAAGTTGGGCCGAAGGGCCTGTTTCCACACTGTATGACTATGTCCACTGAGTTACTCCAGCATTTCATGCTTACCCTCATAACTGCTCCTCTATTCAATGTCAGACTAATCATACCTTAAATCCCTTTATTGCACGGTCTACACAACCCTTATTACCTCTGAAGTTCAAAAACATTTATTGGCTCAGTATATACTTAATAACAGCACTCACTCTACTGTTATAAACACAGCACTGACTGGCTGTGCTAAACATCAATTAAATTGACTTAATTTAAATATTCTTTAATCATGTTGCAAAACCTCAGTGCATAGCTAAGTGATCAAGTATACAGTCCATTTAACTCAAGGAAACTAAATGGGTGTATTATTGTCACATGCACAGAGATACTATGAAAATCTTTATTTTCCATACTATCCAGACAAATCATACCAGGCATGAATATATCATGTACATCAATACATCACCGACAGTGCCCTCCATAATGTTTGGGACAAAGACCCATCATTTATTTATTTACCTCTGTACTCGACAATTTGAGATTCGCAAAAGAAAAAAAATCACATGTGGTCAAAGTGCACATTATCAGATTTTAATAAGGCCATTTTTATACATTTTGGTTTCACCACATTGAAATTACAGCAGTGTTTATACATAGTCGTTGTGTCCCCCCCCCCCCATTTCAGGGCAGCATAATGTGTGGGACACAGCAATGTCATGTAAATGAAAGTAGTCAGGTTTGATATTTTATTGCTTATCCTTTGCATGCAATGACTGCTTGAAGTCTGTGATTCATGGACATCACCAGTAGCTGGGTGTCTTCTCTGGTAATGCTCTACCAGGCCTGTATTGCAGCCATCTTTAGCTTATGCTTGTTTTGGGAGCAAGACCCCCTCAGTTTTTCCTTCAGTATTTAAAAGCCAATTGGTTTCAGATGATTCAGTCAGGGTGATTGACTTGGCCACTCGTGAATTGATCATTTGTTAGCTTTTTAAAACCCCTTTGTTGCTTTAGCAGTATGTTTGGGATCATTTTATTGCTGTAGAATGAACCGCCGGCCAATGAATTTGGATGCATTTATTTGAACTTGATCAGATAGGATGTGTCTATACATTCAGAATTCATCATGCTACTATCATCAGCAGTTGTAGTATCAATGAAGATAAGTGAGCCAGTACCTTCAGCAGCCATGCATGCTCAGGCCTCAACACTCCCACCACAGATGAGGTGGTATGCTATGGATCTTGGACAGTTCCTTCTCTCCTCCATACTTTGCTCTTGCCATTACTCTGATATAAGTTAATCTTCGTCTCATCTGTCCACAAGACATTTTCCAGAACTGTGGTTGCTTTTGGCAAACTGTAACCTGGCCATCCTATTTTTGCAGATAACCAGTGGTTTGCATCTTGCAATGTAGCCTCTATTTCTGTTCATGAAGTCTTCTGTGGACAATGGTCATTGACAAATCCACACCTGACTCTTGAAGAGTGTCTCTGATCTGTCGGACAGGTGTTTGGGGATTTTTCTTTGTTATAGAGAGAATTCTCCCGTCATCAGCTGTGTCTTCCTTGGCCTGCCAGTCCCTTTGCGATTAGTAAGCTCACCAGTGCTCTCTTTCTTCTAAATGATGTTCCAAACCAGGCATGCGGCCTTCTACGCCATTAAGAGCGGCCTTTTGAATTAATTAAAACATTAGTAAGTCATGAGGGCTATTTTAACACCTGTTTTGCTCATGACTTAGTTCTAATGCGACTCTAGAATGTACGTTAACCTCCCTGCCTGACTGGCGCCACCACCATCTGAGGTTGGTTGATGAGAGGGAAAATGTCGGGGAGAGTCCGCTGGCCGTCCAGTCTTCAATATTATCAAGTTTTGATAACGGTGCACGGGGCTTTCCGTTTGAAGTTGAATTTGAGAATAGTTAAACAGCATATTTGTTTGACTGTATTTTTTTTAATTCTGTGCGATTAACAGCCCATCATGACAAAGAAAACCAAGAGAACACTGAGGGAAGAAAAAAAGAGTTTTTAATGAGGATTGGGAACTGCAATATTATCTTCTTTCTGCTAAAGATAAGATTTGCTTGCTTTGTGACACTGCAATATCAACATTGAAGAAATTCAAAGCTCATCAGCATTATGCCATTCATAAGCACCACAAATATTTCAAATTAGAGAGTGAGGTGCGAAAGGTTGCATTGCAGATATTAAAAGATGAAAAGCAAAGGCAAAGGCAGTTATTTCAAGCAGCGGTAAGACCCTGAAATAATGCTACTGAAGCAACTTATATAGCTTATATACTTGGGGAAAAAAAGGAAGCCATTTAGTGATGTAGAAATCGTAAAAGAATGCACTGTCGAAGTTGTAGGATGCTTACACCCCGATAAGGTTTCAAAGTGCAAACAACTGCCTCTTTCAAAGAGAACCATAACAGATCAGCAGCATTAATTAGCCCTTAACGTAACAGAACAACTTCACGCAATAATCCAAAAGGAAAATATATATTATTCAATCGCTTTGGACGAATCAACTGATACTAATGACTCGGCGCAGGGTTTATATTTCATTCGGTCCATAACAGAAGATTTTCTTTGATACGAAGAGTTACTCGCTTTGGGCACTCTTATGGGTAGAACACGAGGAATAGAATTCTTCAACAACTTTCACGATAAATGTTGTGAAGTTGGACTGGATTTGGTTAATTTAGTGAGTGTATGTGCTGACGGTGCACCTTCCATGTCAGGAAAACGTGAAGGGTTTATTGCACAGATAAAAAAGGTATTATCAAATCCAGATGCTCTCATTTCATTTCATTGTATCTTACATCAGCAAAATATCTGTGCTAAATCTACTATTTTAAGTGTCACTTTGCAACAAGTTATAAGTATTGTTAACTATATTCATGCAAATCCAACACGGCATCGTCAGTTTCGTAATATGCTTAAGTTGGACAATGAGGCATTCAGTGTGGATTTACTGTATCATTCTAAAGTGCGTTGACTATTGCAGGGACAGGTGTTAGCAAAATGTTTATCTTTGCGAGAACAGATAGTTAAATTTTATGAAGAACAGAATAAGCAATGTGAATTATTGAAAGAAGATTTCTATAGAAATTGAAGTTTCTTGGATGCGGCCTTATTAGATTACAGATAACTTACTGCGGCCTACCAACATGAAAAGGTTCCCCACCCCTGTTCCAAACAGTTGATTTTGCTAAGCCTTAGGTTTGGCTGATGTCTCTTAACAGTTTTATTCTTGTTTCTCAGCCTCATAATGGATTCCCTGACTTTCAATGGCACAACTTTGGTCCTCATGTTGATAAATAGCAATAAAAGTTTCCAAAGGTGATGGAAAGACAGGGGGAAAGACTGGGTGCTGCGAGCTCTCTTATACCTGCATTAAGGAGGCAATTAAGCATACCGGAGCAATTGCAAACGCCTGTGAAGCCATGTGTCCCAAACATTATGGTGTCCTGAAATGGGGGGACTCTGTGTGAACACAGCTGTCATTTCTACATGGTGAAACCAAAATGTATTAAAAAATGGTCTTTAATAAAATCTGACAATGTGCACTTTAACCACATGTGATTTTTTCTATTACAAATCTCAAATTCCTCCTACACTGTTGAGATGCATTGGGCAGCAAGCTTTCGCCATTCTGTTCGGTTATGTGCAACGTCTTCCACCCTCGTTAGGCTTGCGTCCCGGGCTTCCAAATCCTTCTGGAATGTTCGCCTCCATGTGAGTTTTGGTCGGCCTCTTTTCCTTCTTCCGTCAGGTTGCCAAGTCATTGCTATCTTAGGTGCACGTTCTGGTAACATTCTGAGTACATGTGCTGCAAATTTCATCCTGCGAACCTCTATGTCCAGGCTGAGAAGCTTTGTTGCAGTTTCACGGTAGATCTCCTCGTTTGTGATGGGGTCTCTGTAGCTAGTCTTCAGGATCTTGGAATGTTGTTGGAATGCATCCAATTTCCTTTTCATCTTCACATTGATTTTCCATGTCTCACTGGCATAGAGGGCTGTAGGGAGGACTACGGACTGGAAGAGTTTGACTTTTAGCATCTTGGATATCCCGCCACTAGACCACATTGGCTACATTCGTCTGAAGACTGATGCAGCTTACCAATTCAGGAGTTGATGTCGACTTCTACATCTCCATCTACTGTGAACATGCTGCCAAGATGGGTAAATCTTGTGGCGTTTTCCACAGGTTCCCCATTGATTATCAGTTGGTCTATTGGCTGCTGGTCTCCAGTCTGCAGACTGCTGACAAATTGTGGAGTACAGAGGCAAATAAATAAATGATGGGTCTTTGTCCCAAACATTATGGAGGGCACTGTATGTCAGACTCCTATAGACTGACTTTATTCTGCCTTCAACATCAGAATTTTAACCCAACTCATCTCAAAACGGCTGGACTAAGACTCAGCACCACACCCACCACCACCCCCTCCAATCCCCAGGTTCTCAAGTTCCTGACCTGCAGACCACAATCAGTAAGCACAGGTGATAAAATATCCTCCACATTAAATTTCAACACCGCTGCCCCGCAAGGCTGTGCGCTCAGCCACTACTGACTGTGCAATTCTGAATTGCACAGAAATGTGCCGATTATGCTCCAACTCCATTATAAATTTGCAGTTGACACCACTATACCGGATCACCAACAGGAAGGAGATTTAGAACTTAGTAGCATGGTGCCAAGACACAACCTCTCTCGGGTCAGGACAATTTTCAGACTGTCTTAGGCACTTAAAAGTCCAAAAGAAAGCTGACAAGCTAAGTTAGATTCGCACCACTTTTGGCCCATTAAGAATGCAACAGGCCTTATGAAAAGCAATCCAGTTCATGTACTTACCTGCTTTCCCTTATTTGAAAGCTGCTATCGAATGTGTAACCATTGCCCCCTTCCAGCCATGGTTCAAATTCCAATAAATCATTGTAGGTTGGATATACCCTAACTATCAAATTTAACTTCACAATAAAAATGAGTACGTTGGAGAGGTGGTCAAAAATTGAATTACCGTGCAGTGAAAAGAACAAATCCCAAAGAACACCATAGCTTGGTTACATTTTGGAAGTCCAAAGAATTCACAAAACAATTGCAGCAGCAGCAATGAACAATAGAACACTCACAGCATGGGAAGTGTGAAGGTACTGTGAAACCATTTCTCTCTTTATCGATAAATCTTTGTTTCTCAATGGCTGTTGTTTTTCTTCATTCAAATTCATGTCAAGCTATTAAAAGATAAGGACAAGACATCACAAATTTTCTTTGTAAATGAAAATGAACAGAAAAGATTTTGCTGTCACAAATAGTACTCCTGGCAACCTTAATTCATAATGTAGTCCCTCATTCACTTCAGGTCTACAAATACCAACACCTGCTCAGGATAGGACACTTCTGAAGAAGGGACTCGACCCAAAACGTCACCCATTCCTTCTCTCCAGAGATGCTGCCTGTCTCGCTGAGTTATTCCAGCTTTTTGTGTCTATCTTAGGACACTTTTTGAATAATTTATTCAAAGATACAGCATTGAAACAGACCCTTCGGTCCACTCGATCACCTGTTCGTATGACTTCTATGTTATCCCACTTTCACATCTACTCCGTACAACCCAAAAAATGACACAAAAAAAAATTGTCCCAAGATTGCTAAACCTATCGGTCAATTGATACTTGGTGAGTTGGCAAAGATTTAAAAGGAACCTTAAGGGCTATTTCCTCACACAGAGGATGGTGTGAGTATGGAACAGGCTCCTAGAGAAAGTGATAGACGTGGCACAACTACAACATTTAAACCATATCAGAACAGATGCATATATAAAAGGAAAATGTAGAGCGATATGGGCCAGATGTGGGCAAAAGGGACCACCTGAGGTGGGCATACTCGTAAGTATGGACGAGTTGGGCTGAATGGCCTGCTTCCATGCTGTACTACGCAATAACTCAATGCAGCAACATCCAAACACTCAGAGTAAACAAACCAGAGGCAATTGTAATTATTTCAGGGAGCAAGAAATTTGACAAATCTCAACAGTACAAGGAAAGTAAAGGAATTCCAAGAAACATTGCTAAGTTGTAGAGTAACAGTGGGTCAGGCCGCATCTTTGGAGGACATGAATAGGTGACTTTTCAGCACTGAAGGGTCCTGGCTGGAAAGGTCGCATGTCCACCCACAGAGTTGCTCCAGCACTTTGTGCTTTTTTTTGTACACCAGCAACTGGAGTTCATTGTGTCTGAATTCCAAGAAACGATGTTCCTTCCCAAATGAGAATGTGCTCACCACAAGCATTGACCTGATATATTAACACTTTCTCTCCTTCCACTGCCAGACCCATTTCAGCATTCTCTAATTTCAATTTTCAGCATTTAGTCAAGGACGAGGACAGTCACTTAGACTTGTCAGATACAAAATGGTCCAAATTCACAACTTTGGCAGCATACAGGGCAAGAAAAGACTGGTAAATGATTCTGTGAGAAGTTTTAGATTAATTTCCCCATCCTTATCACAAATGTCCACACATTATACCTGTTGCATGCCTTCAACATTTTATACATATACTATATTTTAATGGTTTTAATCATGTTTTAATCCATCTAGGGACAATATTAAATCATGTTTTTAAGTGAAAGCATGTTTTAATCATTCCTGTAAAAGGCTAAATAATGAAGCACCTACCAACATCTGCTCAAACAGATCCAGCACTGCTTTATCAGTGAGGCCTGTCAGTGGAGCGGAATGGGGTTCATAAATTGGCGCTGGTGGGTGTTTCATATGAACAGTGGGTTTCTCTTTTTCCTTCTTTCGTATACTCGTGAATCGCTCCAGCTGCAAGATAAGATTGGAAAGAATTGTTAATTATAATCTCTATTGTACCCTTTACTCGGGCACATCCATCTGTCTGATCTATTACACACAGCATTAATGTGCATTATTCCCTGCACATGCATTTGTTCAATTTGTTCACCAAATATCAAAATATATAAACAAAGTTAAAATTTTTTTTTTTAAAAACACAATTTTGCTAACCACTTACCCAAACTACATCTTTTAGAGAATACATGAAAGCATATCAGGTTTTCATTGATGGATCCATCAAAATACAATATAATAAGAGAAAGTCAAGCAAGTCCATAAATTCTTGTAGGTAGCAAAACAGGTAGACATCTAGTGAGGTTTACAGGACACTGAGCTTCATTAGTTGGGGGACTATAAAAGCAGGTAGGTTATGTTCCAACTTCATAAAACCTTGGTCAGACCTCATATTGGAATACTGTGTGCAGTTCTGTTCATCAGGTTAACGGAAGGTCTTCATTGTTCAGAAGAGTGTAGGAAGGAACTGCAGATGCTGGTTTAAACCAAAGATAGACGCAAAATGCTGGAGTAAATCGGCGTCTATCCCTGGATAGAAGGAATGGGTGACATTTCGGGTCAAGACCCTTCCTTCTATCCAGAGTTGCTGCTTGTCCCTCTGTGTTACACTAGCATTTTGTATCTATCATTGTTCAGAAGAGTGCAGTACAGTTTCACCAGAATGCTACCTGGATTGGAGTGGTTCAGTTATAAGAAGAGAATAGAGAACCTAACTGTTCTCCTTGGAGCAGAGGAAATTAAGAAGGGACATGATTGAGTTATATAAAATTATGAGAAATATAGATAGAATAGACTGCAAGAAACTAGAGGGCGTGGCTTTAGGGTATGAGGAACGGTTCAGAAGGGATATGAGTGGACTTCCTACACCCTGAATGTAAGTACTTAGAATGTACTGCCCAAGAGAATGGTTAAAGCTTGGTTGCAGACAGCATTTAAGAGTCGTCCTGATGAACACTTGAAATGCTTAGGAGGGCTATGGACCAAATTCCTTCACTCCATAGATGCTGCCGCACCCGCTGAGTTTCTCTAGCATTTTTGTCTACCATGGACCAAATGGAGTTAAGATGGAAGGGTGATCACACGTCAGCATGGACGAGATGGGCCGTTTTGAATGTCTACCATGGACCAAACACTGTCCCGTAAGTCGCCTGCCCAGCCCTCCTGAAAATATATGGCACTGTGATACTGTCATACTGTATAAGTGTGCTAACCTTCCCCATTCCATCTCAAGTCTTCATGTAGATATAAATGCCAGAAAGAGCACAAACACCAAGTGTTGGAATGCTCACAGTGTTCAGTTTGCAGGCCTCTAACAATTTGGATATAGGGTGTGCAGGACCAAAGCCAATGAAGAGACATTGATAAAATGAGGGAATGGGCTATTTAATGAAATAAAAATAGGACCTATGTTGGAAATAGAACACACAAAGTAGCTATATAGCTGTTTTAACGTCTAGAACGTGAGATGTTATCACATTCAGTGTATGAATAGAAATCTGCAGGCATTGAGAAGTTGACGTTCAGAAGTACTAAAATTAACATTTTTATTGATGAATGGTGACTTAAAAGGTTAACCTATTTATCTCTGCAAAGATACTCCCTGACCTACTGAATATTTTCAGCATTTTGTTTTTTGTACATTTTCACTGGATGTTTATAATGCAAAATCCATTGCTAAATAATAAGATTGCCACAATTCACAGTGATGTATTTAGAAATTATACAATAGGTCATGGAAGTCACAAAATAATGAAAAAAGGAACATTAATAAAGCATTGAGGCCACTTACCTCATCGGGGATCAGCTTCTTAAATGTCTATAAATTGAAAGATAAATTAAAAGCAAGAGATAAGTTTTTGTCCACCACCAAGGGAGAAAAAAAATCAGAAAACACCCAAGAGCAAAGAAATAGTAAAAATAGCATCACCCTATCAATAATTGTAAACAAGTCACACTTATCCGTTTTGTACGGGCAATCCCCTTATTACATTAGGGTTGTATTCCTGAGAACTGTCCATAAACACATTTCCATAAGTCAGAAATGAATAATATCCCCATAACCAAGATTAAAAAATCCATTGCCTAAAATAGTTGAGCTTCCCTTCTCTGATGTACTATTTTTGTTCACTTCAGGACTGCTTTTGCCATTATCCATTTTCCATATCTACCCATATTGCATTGTTCTACTTAGACTTCCATAATTCTATCATTTAATCACTTTCACTTTAACGCTGCCCATTATTAAACTAATGTATATTGGTTATCTAGTATATTCTGTATATAAAGATAGACACAAAATTCTGGAGTAACTCAGTGGGTAAGACAGCAACTCTGGAAAAAATGGATATGTGAGGTTTCAGGTCAGAATTGTTCTTCAGACTGAACAAGAAAGAGTCCCGACCCAAAACATCACCTGTCTATTTTCTCTGGAGATGCTAATTGGCCGCTTAGTTACTCCAGCATTTTGTGTTTATCTTTGGTATAATCTCGCAGTGTAGATTTCCATTTTATTACATAGTATATTAAGTTGTTATAGAATACCAAAAAAACATTTTATTATTTTGTTAAGCTAACAAAGCATTCACATCCAAATGTCAATTGAGATCTACGCAATCAAATTGTAACTGTGCTATATAAATGGGGAACAGTAGATAACTCATGGGATAAAGGGAAAGCTGAGGATGTGGGTGGTTGTGGAGCTGTGAAATGAAACCTGTCTATATTAGAAAAAATGTGTGTTTTAATGTACGGGACAATTTGCATAAAGTAAGATTTGCATAAAGTCAAATTTCCGTAAATCAGAACTTCGATAATCCTGGGAGTCGCTGTGTTAGCATTTTTCAACAATGCACAATTGGCCAGACGTAGAACCAAGGAGAGAGAATACTTGGTCAAATGCACTCCATAAATAGTTACAATGCAAGCTCCTCAAAAGTCTTATCACTAGAAACCACATCAAAGCATGGAGTAGACCATTCACACCTTCTGTGAGTCTAAGGTTTGACAACTTGATGTGGATGCTTACGTTGCTGTTAAGGGGCTCAACCCTGACTTACTTCAGACTTCCAACCAATGAGAGAAAGTTTCTGCATTTCCTAAATCCATAAAAGGTAATAGGGCAGCACAGTGGCGCAGTGGTAAAGTTGCTGCCTTACCGCGCCAGAGACCCGGGGTCGATCCTGACGACGGGTGCTGTCTGCAAGGAGTTTGTACATTCTCCCTGTGACCATATTGGTTTTCTCCGAGTGCTCCAGTAGCCTCCCACACTCCAAAAGTTTGTAGATTAATTAGCTACAGTAAATTGTAATTTGCCCCTAGTGTGCAGGATAGTGCTGGCATACGGGGCTATCGTTGGTTGGCGCAAACTCTATGAGCTGTAGGGCCTGTTGTATCTCTAAAGTTTAAAACAAACCACGAGGAATAAAAGCTTAGTTGATATGCTCTCCTAAAATTGAATTGCCAGGGTCCTGGTAACATTCTGATGATTCTGTGAGGTGCTGCTCCTGATTCTAAAATAACCTTTCTTAAGCGGTGACCAAGAATGCACAAGGTACAGTGATCACCCACGCACAGGAATATTTTCTCCTCTTAAGATATCAGTCCTGCAATTAGAAAAGCTAACATTGCTTTAGTTTGGACAATAGTCTTCTGTACTTGACCTTACCATTCAGATGTTTATGCATTAACTGATAAATCTCTACAAACCTTCTCTGCTCTCACATTTTCGGCATAATTTAATCAATATGCAGATCCATAGTTTCCTCATCAAATACTGGTGAACTACACATCAATCTTAGTTGAAATCTACCGTTTGCAGTTTCAACCACATAGGTTGAACATCACTTTGAACTTTTATCCTATTTCTTGTCCTACAAATCTTGTTATCTGAAAACGTGCATGGATGGCTTTTCATTGCATTTTCCAAATCATTAATAGCAATTAGTTGAGGTTCTATCGCAGATCCAACAAGAACACTACCACGTTTCCTTCCAATTCAAGTACATAACCATTGTCCTTTGCCTCCACCTTGTTGTCTATCGAATGTTCAACACAGATTATGTTCCTTCAATTCCACCAGCTTTAACCAAGCCAATAAATTTTCCAAATGCTTTAAGGAAGTTCATGTAAAATGCATCTGGAGTTGTTGTCTGCCAAGTTCCTCAAAAAAAAGTATTTTGCTCGACTAAGCATGATTTACCCTTTGCAAAATCGTAATGTCTTTACTTTATTTCTCTAAATGCTCTACCACAGTGTTTAATAAATTCAACAATCTCCTCACAACAGATGTGAAACTAATAGGTCAAATAATTACCCGATTTCTCATTCATACTGTTAAAAATGAGCACCATTATATTTAAATTAATGTATTAAAAACACTTCAAGTCAGTAATTATATTTCATTTAAATACAAACAGCCACACTGACCAAACACACGAGCTGAAATACCAGCTAATGGAGAGTTCAACCAACCAGGACTTATGATGTGTAAAACACTGGTTTACACCGAATATAGACACAAAATGCTAGAGCAACTCAGCAGGGGCGGGCAGCGTCTCTGGAGAGAAATAATGGTGACATTTCAGATCGAGACATTTCTTCAGACTCAGGGGAGAGGGAAACTAGAGATGTGAAGAGTACAAAGAGCATGTAAGGTGTGTGTAAAGGACAGATCAAATCAGACAATCAGATCAAATCAGACAATGCTCAAGAAAATGCACAATTGTTCATTGTTGCCTGGGTATTTTATTGGGATTTTATGTGATAGACCAACACAAAGTAGTGCATAATTGTGAAGTGGAAGGAAAATGATACATGGTTTCCAAATTTTATTACAAATAAAAAAACTGAAAAGTGTGGCGTGCAAAAGTATTCAGCCCCCCTGAGTCAATACTTTGTAGAACCACCTT
This sequence comes from Okamejei kenojei, assembly GCA_035221665.1. Lineage (NCBI taxonomy): Eukaryota > Metazoa > Chordata > Chondrichthyes > Rajiformes > Rajidae > Okamejei > Okamejei kenojei. The sequence continues at coordinate 48,547,557 of CM069141.1, forward strand.
TCGCTGCAATTACAGCTTCAAGCCTTTCGGGGTATGTCTCTACCAGCTTTGCACATCTAGAGACTGAAATTTTTGCCCATTCTTCTTTGCAAAATAGCTCAAGCTCAGTCAGATTGGATGGAGAGCGTCTGTGAACAGCAATTTTCAAGTCCTGCCAGAGATTCTCAATTGGATTTAGGTCTGGACTTTGACTGGGCCATTCTAACACATGAATATGTTTTGATCTAAACCATTCCATTGTAGCTCTGGCTGTGTGTTTAGGGTCGTTGTCCTGCTGGAAGGTGATCCTCCGCCAAGTCTCAAGTCTTTTGCAGAATAACAGGTTTTCTTTCAAGATTGCCCTTTCAAGATTCCAAGTATTTGGGCTCCATCCATCTTCCCATCAACTCTGACCAGCTTCCCTATCCCTGCTGAAGAAAAGCATCCCCACAGCATGATGCTGCCACCACCATGTTTCACAGTGGGGATGGTGTGTTCAGGGTGATGTGCAGTGTTAGTTTTCTGCCACACATAGCGTTTTGCATTTAGGCCAAAAACTTCAATTTTGGTCTCATCAGACCAGAGCACCTTCCTCCACATGTTTGCTATGTCCCCCACATGGCTTGCGGCAAACTGCAAACGGGACTTCTTATGGCTTTGTTTCAACAATGGCTTTCTTCTTGCCACTCTTCCATAAACGCCCGATTTGTGGAATGCACAACTAATAGTTGTCCTGTGGACAGATTCTCCCACCTGAGCTGTGGATCTCTGCAGCTCCTCCAGAGTTACCATGGGCCTCTTGGCCGTTTCTCTGATCAATGCTCTCCTTGCCTGGCCTGTCAGTTTAGGTGGACAGCCATGTCTTGGTAGGTTTGCAGTTGTGCCATACTCTTTCCATTTTCGGATGATGGATTGAACAGTGCTCTGTGATATGTTCAAAGCTTGGGATATTTTTTTATAACCTAACCCTGCTTTAAACTTCTCCACAACTTTATCCCTGACCTGTCTGGTGTGTTCCTTCGGCTTCATGATGCTGTTTGTTCTCTAACAAACCTCTGAAGCCTTCACAGAACAGCTGTATTTATACTGAGATTAGATTACACACTCTATTTACAAATTGGGTGACTTCTGAAGGCAATTGGTTGCACTGGATTTTATTTAGGGGTATCAGAGTAAAGGGGGCTGAATACTTTTGCACGCCACACTTTTCAGTTTTTTATTTATAAAAAAATTTGGAAACCATGTATCATTTTCCTTCCACTTCATAATTATGCGCCACTTTGTGTTGATCTATCACATAAAATCCCAATAAAATACATTTACGTTTGTGGTTGTAACGTGACAAAATGTGGAAAAGTTCAAGGGGTATGAAAACTTTTGCAAGCCACTGTATAGTCCACATCTTGAACAGTGGATACAGTAGATGAGCTTGGAGGAGGTGCAAATAAACCTCTGCCTCACCTGAAAGGACTGTTGTGGTCTTTGGATGGAGTCAAGGGAAGAGGTAAAGGGACAGGTGTTGCATCTCCTGCAGTTGCAGGGGAAAGTACCTGGGGAGGGGGTGGTTTGGGTGGGAAGAGATGAGTTAACCATGGAGTTGTGGAGGGAACGGATTCTGCGGAAAGGGGTAGAGATGGGAAGATGTGACCAGTGGTGGAATCGCGTTGGAGGTGGCGAAAATGTCAGAGGCTTATGTGCTGCATTCGACTATGTACCCTTCCATATCTCTAGTTTCCCTCTCCCGACTTTCAATGTGAAGAAGGGTCTCAACCCAAAACGTAACCATTCCTTCTCTCCAGAGATGTCGTCGGTCCTGCTGATACTCCAGCATCTTGTTTATTTTAAGAATTTGTTATAACTACTGCAATTCAGGACTGCTTCCACCAGAGGGGAGTGGTGCACTTTGAAATACATAAATGCTTAATTGAAGTAATTTATGAAGCAGCTTGACGTTATTGCTACATTCACAATAAACACACTAGTATCTGCAACCCCTTCACCTCATCCCCACTTCCATAAAGTACCAATACTTTGCTGTGCTTCTACTGTTGCAGCTCCCCACAATCAGTCTGAACAAGGTTCCCAACCCTAAATGTCACCTAGTAGCTGAGACAGGTACGATCACAATATTTAAGAAATATTTAGACAGGTACATGCATAGGATAGGTTTAGAGGGATATGGGGCAAACACAAGCAGGTAGAACTAGTGTTGATGGGCCATGTTGGCTGGTGAGGGCAAGTTGTGCCAATGAGCCTGTTCTGTAACTCTTTCTCCAGAGATGCTGCCTGGCCAACCGAATTACTCAAGCACTTTGTGTCTTTTTTCATAAACTATCATCTGCAGTTCCTTGTATCTCTGTAATTGTGCACTTGTTTGTGACCTACAATTACACATTTTTCAGTAGAAGTCAGCTGACTTCTCTACTTTTCAATTGTGACTCCATTCTCCAGTTTCCAATGAGTGGCAAAAACTTACTGCTCATTTCATTGTTAAAATTGAGAGATTTCAGAATAAGAAGGGATTGAGTTGAACATATGTTTGATCCTGCCCAATTAGCTTTCCATGTTCGATGTGGTAATTTCAGATGTCCTGTGCGTGTTCTGAGTCTTGGTAGGTCAGTGGCAGCAAAAGGAAATTGCGGAGAAAATAACAACATGATGGGACTTGCATCTTGAACATGAAACACAGAAGAAAACAAGCATCTGCTGGGACACGAAAATAGAAAGCAAGCAGTTATCAACAATAAAGTTGGTGGAAGTAGGTCCTACAAGTATTCAGGATGCAAATTATGACTTGAGGAAGGAATGGATATTAAACAAGTCTGACAGATTTCTATGTTTACAATCATTGAATGAGAGATACTGTGATGGTTCGGGCACTTTGTTTGTGTTGTAAGAGCTGGTTTGAATGAATATTCGCTGGCGTGGCTGCACAGAGAACCCAATGAAGCTGCTGGGTAAATTGCTGGGGAATGGAACTGACTGGGCTGCTTTTACAAAGAAGCACCTTGCATTTAATGTGTCAAATGGCAGACCTGCAAGCTGCAACAACCTATAAAATGCTTTGTGCCATACTATCAATGTCATTGCAATTCAAATGAAAAACAGAAACATGGAACAGTTCAGCACAGGAACAGGCCCTCCAGCCCACAATATGTGTGCCAAATTTGATGCCACGAAAACATAATTTATCTGTCTGCACATGACCCAAATCTCTCTGCCGTCCCCTGCATAGCCATGTGCCTATCCCAAAGCCTTTTAAACATAATTTGCATATTGGCTTCCACCAGCACCTCTGGCAGTGCCTTACAAGTAACCATCACTCTCTCTGTGTAAAACAAAATGCCCACACATCTCCTTTCAACTTTGCCTCTACAACCTGAATGGGGTGCCTTCTAGTCTTTCAAATTTTCACCTAGGGTAAAAGGTTCTGATTGTCTACCTTTTCAATGCCTCTCATTGTGTTATATACAGTGCCCTCCATAATGTTTGGGACAAAGACCCAGCATTTATTTATTTGCCTCTGTACTCCACAATTTGAGATTTGTATTAGAACAATTCACATGAGGTTAAAGTGCACATTGTCAGATTTTAATATAGGGTATTTTTATACATTTTGGTTTCATCATATACAGCTGTGTTTATACATAGTCACCCCCATTTCATGGCTCCATAATGTTTGGGACACATGGCTTCACAGGTGTTTGTAATTGCTCAGGTGTGTTTAAATGCCTCATTAATGCAGGTTTTAGAGAGCTCTCAGCACCTACTCTTTCCTCCAGTCTTTCCATCACATTTGGAAAGTTTTATTGCTGTTTATCAAAATGAGGACCTAAGTTGTGCCAATGAAAGTCAAAGAAGCCATCATGAGACTGAGAAACAAGAAAAAAAAACTGTTAGAGACATCAGCCAAACCTTAGGCTTACCAAAATCAACTGTTTGGAACATCACTACGATGAAAGAGAGCACTGGTGAGCTTACTAATCGCAAAGGGACTGGCAGGCAAAGGAAGACCTCCACAGCTGATGGCAGAAGAATTCTCTCTATAATAAAGAAAAATCCCCAAGCACCTGTCCGACAGATCAGAAACACTCTTCAAAAGTCAGGTGTGGATTTGTCAATGCCCACTGTCCGAAGAAGACGCCATGAACAGAAATAGAGGCTACACTGCAAGATGCAAACCACCGGTTAGCTGCAAAAATAGGATGGCCTGGTTACAGTTTGCCAAGAAGTACTTCAAAGAGCAACCACAGTTCTGGAAAAAGGTCTTGTGGACAGATGAGACGAAGATTAACTTATATCAGAGTGATGACAACAGCAAAGTATGGAGGAGAGAAGGAACTGTCCAAGATCCAAAGCATACACCTCATTTGTGTAACACTGCGGTGGGGGTATGGCCTGGGCATGTATGGCTGCTGACAGTACTGGCTCACATATCTTTGTTGATGATACAACTGCTGATGGTAGTCTGAAGTAATGAATTCTGAAGTGTATAGACACATTCTATCTGCAAGTTCAAACAAATGCCTCAAAACTCATTGGCCGGTGGTTCATTCTACATCAAGACGATGGTCCCAAACATACTGCTAAAGCTAAAGTTTTAGCCAAAGTTTTTAAAAGCTAAAAAATTGTCAATTCTTGAGTGGCCAACTCAATCACCCGATCCGAACCCAATTGAGTATACCTTTTATATGCTGAGGAGAAAACTGAAGGGGACTAGCCTCCAAAACAAGCATAAGCTAAAGATGCAATACAGGCCTGGCAGCGCAACACCAAAGAAGACACCCAGCAACTGGTGAAGTCCATGAATCGCAGACTTCAAGCAATGATTGCATGCAAAGGATATGCAACAAAATACCAAACATGACTACTTTCATTTACATGACATTGCTGTGTCCCAAACATTATGGTGCCCTGAAATGAGGGGACTATGTATAAACACTGCTGTAATGTCGACATGGTGAAACCAAAATGTATAAAAATGGCCTTTATTAAAATCTGACAATGTGCACATTAACCACATGTGATTTTTTTTCTATTACAAATCTCAAATTTTGGAGTACAGAGGCAAATAAATAAATGATGGGTCTTAGTCCCAAACATTATAGAGGGCACTGTACTTCTACCAGGTCTCCCCTCAACCTTTGGTGTTCCAGAGAAAATAATCAGTCAATTCAGACAGATTAAAAAAAACATCTAGCCAGGGAAAGAGATGACATTAATCAAATCCAGTTTCGAACCAAAAATTGTAGATTCGTCTGAGCCATTGGTACTGCTGAATTGATGATCAGAATTTATAACAAGGGTACAAGTTTAGTTTTCAGTGAAAACCGTTTTTTATTGTGTTATCCAATCGGCGGAAAGACTATACATAATTACAATCATGGCGTCCACGGTGTACAGAGACAGGACAGAGGGAATAACATTCAGTGCAAGATAAAGTCCAGTAAAATCCAATTAAAGATATTCTGAGGGTGTCCAATGAAGTAGATTGTAAGATATATGAAGAGAATGAGAAAACTGGGAACCAAAGACAAGTTACCTTAACATTACTAGTAGGGAATACTGCATCTACTTTGAGGAAGCGATAACAGGTAGATTAGAAACAGCAGGAAGACAGAGCAGTGGACTCTTAAGGGCCTGTCCCACTTGGGCCGGCACTTACGCGACAGGCCGGTAGTGACGGTCGCGCAACGGTCCAGCGAGAGTCGCGCGTGTCATCTGGGAGTAGGAGTGTGGGCGGATCCGGATCCGCAACGTCGTGAGCCCCAGGCCGAGCTCTGCGATCGTTTGCCTGCTTCTGCTGCTGCTGGAGGTGAGACGTTGCGTCACGCCAGGGTCTTGGGCCTGTCCCACTTTGGCCGTCAGTTACGCAACAGGCAGGTGGCGCGCAAAGATTTTGTGCAGGATGAAGTCCACACTCCTCCACACCACTTCATGCGCCCGTCTCCGCGCTACCCACACGCTACCCACGCACTAGCTGGTCGCGTAAATGGCGCGCGAAAGACAGCCAAGTGGAACAGGCCCTTTACTGTAAACGTGAGAATTTACAACATTCAGTAAAACCACAGCTGAACTTTTAACAGTGCCATTTCCCTGTACAAATCACATTTCCTTCGATTCTATTAATATCCAAAAATCTATTGATATGTGTCATGGATATAATCAAAGACCACACCTTCCTCATTCTCTTGGGTAAATAATTCTGATGATTGACTTAAAACTTATTTCTACTCTCAAGCCTTTCTTGAGGTTCTCTGAGGGAGCGCTGTATGTATGTATCTATGTATGTATTGTTGATCTATGTACCACTGTTTGTAGCACATTAGTACCTGCATCAATGCAAAGCACTTTGGTCAACGAGAGGTGTTTTTAAATGTGCTATAGAAATAAAATTGACTTGACTTGACTCTGAAAAATGTCTTTTCATCCTGTCCTGAATGACCAGCTCCTCAATTTGAGGCAGTGACTTTTCAATTCATGTTGACACTGCTCAGTCCTTCTGAAACTCTGGGTTTAATGACCCATAATTTAAGCACCTGAAGGTGGTTGGGGCAGGAATACTTTGTTGAGGAACTCCTGCAGTGATATCCTAGGGCTGGATGATAAATCACAAACAACCACAGTTATCCTACAGGGTGGCATAGTGGCACAGTGATACAGATGCTGGCTTACAGCGCCAGAGATCCGAGTTCAATCCTGACTTTGGGTGCTGTTTGTATGTACGAACGTTCTCCCTGTGACTGTGTGGGTTTTCTCAGTTGCTCCGGTTTCCTTCCAGACTCCAAAGACGTACAGGTTTATAAGTTAATTGGCTGCTATAAATTGTCCATAGCGTGTTTGTAAAATAGTGCTAGTGTAAGGGGTGATCGCTGGTCAATGCGGACTTGGTGGGCTGAAGTGCCAGTTTCCATGGTATATCTCTAAAGTCATCTTCCTTCGTACATGGACCAGAGTTTAGAGGATTTCAAGGTAGAAGGAGAACATGAATCAAAATTCCAAAATTAGAGAATTTTAAAGCCCAAAAAGAGGCTGTTTAGCCCATCATATTTGCTCTGGCTACGTGAAAGAAACACTATTTCACTTTCCTGCACGTTTCCATATGTCCTGCATTGTTGGGGTGCGTACCTTAAGCTTGAAATACAAGTAATCTCAGCCCTTTAACCGTAACAAATAACCCTCCATACATTTCAGAACAACATCCAACACATTTTCACAACCAGAGGTCAGACCATAAAACATACAAGTGCAATTAGGCCATTCAACTCAAGTCTACTCCACCATTCAATCATGGTTGATCTACATTCCCCTCTCAACTTCATTCTCCTGCCTTCCCCCCATAACACTAGACACTCTTCCTAATCAAGAACCGATCAATCTCTTATTTAAAAATACCCAATGTCTTCACTACCTCCACAGCCATCTCTGGCAATGAATTCCAGAGATTCACCAACCTCTGTCTAAAGAAATTCCTCCTCATCTCCATTCTACTACAAACCCACTGACTCCCATGGCTATCTGGACTACACTTCTTCCAACCCTGCTGCCTGTAAGGACTCTATCCCCTAGTCCCAATTCCTCAGTCTGCACCGCATCTGCACCCAGGATGAGGTGTTCCAAAGCAGGGCATCGGAGATGTCCTCATTCTTTAGGGAACGGGGGTTCCCCTCTTCGACTATAAATGAGGCTCACACCAGGGTCTCTTCTATATCCCGTAGCTCCGCTCTCGCTCCCCATTCCCCCAATCGCAACAAGGACAGAGTCCCCCTTGTCCTCACCTTACGCTCTACCAGCCATCACAAACAACAGATAATCCTCCGATATTTTCGCCACCTCCAACGGGATCCCACCACTGGCCACATCTTCCCATCTTCTCCCCTTTCGGCTTTCCCGCTCCCTCCGTAACTCCCTGGTCAATTCGTCCCTTCCCACCCAAACCACCCCCTCCCATGGTACTTTCCCTTGCAACCGCAGGAAATGCTACACTTGTCGTCTTTCCCCACCCCCCCCCCCACCACACTTGACTCCATCCAAGGACCCAAGCAGTCTTTCAAGGTGAAGCAGAGGTTCACCTGCACCTCCTCCAACCTCATCTATTGCATTCGCTGCTCTAGGTGTCAACTGCTCTACATCGGCGACACCAAGGGCAGGATTTGGCGATCGCTTTGCCCAACACCTCCACACAGTTCGCATTAACCAACCCGATATCCCAGTGATCCAGCACTTCAACTCCCCCTCCCATTCCATATCTGACCTTTCTGTCCTTGGCCTCCTCCATGGCCAGAGTGAGTCCCACCGCAAATTGGAGGAGCAGCACCTTATATTTTGCTTGGGTTGTTTACAACCCAGCTGTATGAACATCGACTTCTCCAATTTCAGGTAGTCCTTGCTTTCTCCCTCCTTCCCCTCCCCTTCCCAGCTCTCCCACAATCCACTGTCTCCGCCTCCCCCGTCACCTATTCCTTCACTCCATAGATGCTGCCTCACCCGCTGAGTTTCTCCAGCATTTTTGTCTACCTTCCATTCTTACTTTATGCCCGTATATTCTGACGTTCTGCCCTCTGGTTCTACACTCTCCTATTACTGGAAACAACATTTCCACGTCAACACTATCTGGACCTTTCATTATCCGTAATTGGCTTGTAGATATCGGGAATGTAAGAAGTGACCTTGGCTGTGTTCTTGAGTTAGTGGTAATGAGAGGATAACACTCTGGTGACAGGCAGTACAAGGTAACACAATACCATGGAATCATAAATCTTGCATCGTTATCTGAAAGTAGCACATTGGCAACCAGTCCTCCACCACTGAAATGCACCATTTTTCAGATTGTTTGCAGTAGGAAGTGTTCACTCCTAGTACCTACAGGTGGTGCCTCTACAAACCCCACTCCTGGAACCTTGTAACCTAAATCAATATCCTTTTACTGTGTCGATTGAATGACCGTCATCACTCTCCTCACTGTGAAATAATGTACTTCACAATTGGGTGCCCATGCATGCAAATAAACAGTAACTGCAAAACGTAATCCATTCAATATGAAGTGATATTCCTGGGAAATGCCTTCATTCTTTTATGTGAAGCATCTTGCAATATTTTTAACGTGCTGAAAAATTGAACCAAGTAGGCAATTAGTTTAAGGAAGAACTGCAGATGCTGGAAAAATCGAAGGTTGACAAAAATGCTGGAGAAACTCAGCGGGTGAGGCAGCATCTATGGAGAGAAGGAACAGGCGACATTTTGGGTTGAGACCCTTCTTCAGACTGATGTCGGGGGGTGGGGAAAAGAAAAAGAGGTGGAGACAGTAGGCTTGGGGGAGAGCTGGGAAGGGGCGTGGAAGGAGGGAGAAAGCAAGGACCACCTGAAATTGGAGAAGTCAATGTTCATATCGCTGGGGTGTAAACCAAGCAAAATATAAGATGCTGTTCCTCCTATTTGCGCTGGGCCTCACTCTGGCAATGACGGAGGCCCAGGACAGAAAGGTCGGATTTGGAATGGGAGGGGGAGTTGAAGTGCTGAGCCACCGGGAGATCAGGTTGGTTATTGCGAACTGAGTGGAGGTGTTTTAACAGACTACTAACCACATCTACAGAGATGCCAACCTTCCAGAGCACAAATCAGTAATCATAAGGCTAAAAATCAGTAATTTGGAGACAAAATCAGTAATTTTTTGCGCGAAGCAATTTTTTTTCTGCATGATGGCAAGCGCGGCTCCCACAGGCAAGCGATAGCGCATAATGTTAACATTAACATACCTGTATGTTCATTAGTTGGTATTACATAAACATGTATTAACTCACCATTGAAAATGCTCTATTGAAAGACTGGATGAACGAGTTCATTATCAATATGTCTTGATATGTTTCTACACACACACTCACACATATATACGCGCACACACACACACACACACACAGACACACTCACACACACAGACACACTCACACACACAGACACACTCACACACACAGACACACTCCAGTGATGGAAATGGGTTTAGGAACTAAGGGTACTCTGGGTCCGTGAAGCTGAGGTTGGGAAGGAGGGGGGGGGGACGACTCTGTCTCTGTCTGTGTGTGTGTGTTGGCTGCAGCCATCGTCTGCTTTAGTGAGGGAAGCAGGTCGGTGATTGATCAAAAGGCCCCTAGGAGACTGATTGGCTGCCAAGTGACCAGCGCATTATGTGATTGGACACAATGCCCTTGGAGACGGTGGCTGACTGGGCGGGAGGAGACCGATTTATTGATTGGATGGGAATTTTAAGGGTAGCTGGTCGGTGATTGGACGCAACCCCCTTAGAGACAGTCGTTGATTGGCCACCAAATAATCGGGCGCGAAAAAATAAAAATAGGAAAACAATAAAATCGAAATTACGATTTAAATCGGAAGAATATCATGCCTGATCTGCAGCAAAGATACTAGTATCCGCTCTAGTATCTTTGATCTGCAGTTCCTTCCTATTGAAGAAGAACCCTGGCCCGAAACAACTCGTAATCCATTCCCTCCACAGATGCCGCAAAGCCCGCTGAGTTCCTCCAGCACTCTGTGTTTTTTTATTTAACTCTTGAAATTTAAGTTAGACATACAGCTGGAGTAACTCAACGGGACAGGCAGCGACTGGAGAGAAGACTCTTTTTCAGACTGAACTGAACTCTCGTCGGTGAGAGTACTTGTGATTATCTGCAGAAGGATCTCGACCAGAAAAGTCATCCACTCCCCAGAGCCGGCGCCCGTCCCACTGAGCCACCCCAGCCCCCCCACCCCCCTTATAATTTCCATACTTTTTCTATAGCTGCCACCCATTTGATGTCATCCTGCACCCTGCTCCTGGTCCCGGCCCGCGCCGATCTGCGTGTGTGTGTGTGTCAGAGTCTGAGCGGAGAAGCGCCGGCACCAAGAGTGAGTGAATGCATGGACAGACGGACGAAAGCAACCATCGTAGAGCGCAATAGGTGACATTTTGGGCAGAGACCCTTCTTCAGACTGACAATCAAGGGAAAGGGAAACGGGAGGCATATCTTCATTCGTTTGTCCTTAGTGCCATCGAAAAATGTCATCTATGATCGTTCTTCGCCCGTCTGTCCGAATTAAAGCTGGGAATTCATGCACATGGAAACTGGAAACTGGAACGTGGAACGTCGTCCCCCTCTGCGTACCCCCCATTTCCATCACTGGCACTCGACATTTACGATATGAAAATCGTACCGCCCGTAATTGGCCAATTTTCCGTAGAAATTACGGGAAATCCGTACCAGTTGGCATCTCTGCATCTACCACAAACCCACTGACTCCCACAGCTATCTGGACCACACTTCTTCCCAAAGGAATCCATCCCCTATTCCCCAATTCCTCCGTCTATGTCGCATCTGCACCCAGAATGAAGATCAGGGTAACGGGGATAAGGGAACGGGGGTTCCCCTCTTAGATGAGGCTTTCACCAGGGTCTCCTCTATATCCCGCAGCTTCACTCTCACTCCCCACCCCTCCACTCATATAAAGGACAGAGTCCCCTTGCCCTTACCAGCTGTCGCATACAACAGATAATCCTACGACATTTTTGCCACCTCCAATGGGATCCCACCACTGTGTTCCCTCGTAACTCCCTGGTCAATTTGAGTACTTTCCCTTGCAACCGCAGGAAATGCTACACTTTACCTTCGCTTTACCTTCCCTCTCGACTCCATCTAAGGATCTAAGCAGTCTTTCCAGGTGAGGCAGAGGTTCACCTGCACCTCTTCCAACCTCATCTACTGCATCCGCTGTTCCAGGTGTCAACTTCTCTACATCGGTGAGACCAAGTGCAGGCTTGGCGATCGCTTCGCCCAACACTCCGCTCAGTTCGCAATAACCAACCAGATCTCCCGGTGGCTCAGCACTTCAACTCCGCCTCCCATTCCGAATCCGACCTTTCTGTCCTGGGCCTCCGCCATTGTCACAGTGAGGTCCAGCATAAATTGGAGGAACAGCACCTCATATTTCGCTAGGGTAGTTTACACCACAGCGCTATGAACATTGACTTCTCCAATTTCAGTTTGTCCTTGCTTTCTCCCTCCATCCCCTTCCCAGCTCTCCCCCAAGCCTAACTCTCGTTTTCCCAGCCCCCCTCCCGTCTGAAGAAGGGTCTCGACCCAAAACGTGATGATGCCTCACCCACTGATTAGCTTGTTTTCCCTGTTGCCAGTCGGGCAACCTAGGCAGCTTTTTAGGTTGCCAAATGACAGTTTAGGTGGTCATTTAAGACGGTTTGCATGATGCGTGCAATAATGTGCTTAGTTACCAGTCGGAATTATGCTCAATGAAGCATTCACATATTATTTCTGCATCAATTAAAGTCACAAACTAAACATATTCACCAATCAAGACATGATATATACCACAATGACATGTAGCAAAATTATAATACAGTATCTCAACTCTTTTTACACATTGTAATTAATGCAATCAGCGTATGATCAACCTGTGTCAATAAACCTGGACCATGGTAACATATATGCTTAACCATGCATACTACAGATTGATTACCATGACATGGCCATAGCATGGGTCGTTTTTGCTATTGGCACAGAAACACTGGATGCATGGAAATTTCTGAAGGCATTTTTATGATAATAGCTGTTAAAACCGACTATACCCATCTGACAGGTTAAACACTACACTGACAAGAGATGGCAAAGGACATAACTGCAGCAAATGTTCTTTTGGTAATATGTTTAAAGGTGACAAAACGCCACATTACCAGACATTCAGATTAGATGTACGTGTTGTGAACAGCAATGAAGATACCCAGTTTGTACCCATCAGATTTAAACAAAAATTATTGATAAACGCTGTTTCCATCATTCCCACTTCAGATTTAACGTTAAAATTTCAACTGAAATATCTCCTGACCAAATTTGTGATGTATATGACCGACTGTGGAAGTAAAACCTGGATAAATCCAACGTATAGATGTGAATGTTGTTCATTAAATAACTACAGTACTGATACTACATATTAACAGCATTGATTTGCCGTTAAAATTAATTCTGTAATAACGTGTCAACGGTAGCCGTGACAATCGAACACTGCGGTTTTAATGTTTCACGTGTTCACAATTTAATTAATCCATCTTTATGGACTAAAACAAATAATAACATTGGGAATTAAACATAGTCAATGTTCACTCTGAAAACATTTCCAGCACAATAGGGTCAGGGAGGGGGATTGTGTGAATCAGTAAGGGGTGGATAGTTGGGGGGGGGGGGGGGGGGTGTTCGGTTTAGGATGGGAATGGATGGATTGAGGCAGGTGAATTAGTATGTGTTGGTTGAGTATGCAAAATTGTGAGGGGAGAGCACAGGGGATGTCAGTGGTGGATGGATGAGGGGGGGGGGGGGGATCAGCACAGGATGAATGGGGGGCGATCAGTAGAGGGTGAATGGGGGGGGTCAGTACAGTGTGGATCGGAGGGTCTGTGCAGGATGATGGGTGATCACTACAGGATGAATGAAGGGATCAGTACAGGATGAATGAGGGGAACAGTACAGGATAGAAACATAGAAACATAGAAAATAGGTGCAGGAGGAGGCCATTCGGCCCTTCGAGCCAGCACTACCATTCATAGTGATCATGGCTGATCGTCCGCTATCAATAACCCATTCCTGCCTTCTCCCCATATCCCTTGACCACTAGCCCTGGGAGCTCTATCCAAATCTCTATTAAATCCATCCAGTGATTTGGCCTCCACTGCCCTCTGTGGCAGGGAATTCCATAAATTCACAACTCTCTGGGTGAAATAGTTTTTTTTCTCACCTCAGTCTTAAATGACCTCCCCTTTATTCTAAGACTGTGGCCCCTGGTTCTGGACTCGCCCAACATTGGGAACATTTTTCCTGCATCTAGCTTGTCCAGTCCTTTTATCATTTTATATGTTTCTATAAGATTCCCCCCCTCATCCTTCTAAACTCCAGTGAATACAAGCCTAGTCTTTTCAATCTTTCCGCATATGACAGTCCCGCCATCCCAGGGATCAATCTCGTGAACCTACGCTGCACTGCCTCAATCACAAGGATGTCCTTCCTCAAATTAGGAGACCAAAACTGTACACAATACTCCAGATGTGGTCCCACCAGAGCCCTATACAACTGCAGAAGAACCTCTTCACTCCTGTACTGAAATCCTCTTGTCATGAAGGCCAACATTCCATTAGCTTTCTTCACTGCCTGCTGTACCTGCACGCCAACTTTCAGCGACCGGTGTACAAGGACACCCAGGTCTCGCTGTACCTCCCCCTTACCTAACCTAACCCCATTGAGATAATAATCTGCCCCCATGTTTTTGCCGCCAAAGTGGTAAACCTCACATTTATCTATGTTATACTACATCTGACACACATCTGCCCACTCACTCAACCTGTCCAGGTCACCCTGCAACCTCCTAACATCCTCTTCACAGTTCACACTGCCACCCAGCTTTGTGTCATCCGCAAATTTGCTACTGTTGCTCCTAATTCCCTCTTCCAAATCATTAATATATATGGTAAACAGTTGAGGCCCCAACACCGAGCCTTGCGGCACTCCACTCGCCACTGCCTGCCATTCTGAAAAGGACTCGTTCAGTCCTACTCTTTGCTTCCGGTCTGCCAACCAATTTTCTATCCATGTCAACACCCTACCCCCAATACCATGTGCTCTATTTTAGCCACCAGTCTCCTATCAAAGGCTTTCTGAAAGTCTAGATGCACTACATCCACTGGCACCCCTTCATCCATTTTACTTGTCACATCCTCAAAAAATTCCAGATGATTAGTCAAGCATGATTTCCCTTTCATAAATCCATGTTGACTTGGACTAATCCTTTTACTGCTCTCCAAATGCCCCATGATTACCTCTTTAATAATTGACTCCAGCATCCTTCCCACTACCGAAGTCAGGCCAACTGGTCTGTAATTCCCTGTCTTCTCTCTTGCTCCTTTCTTGAAAAGTGGGATAACATTAGCTATCTTCCAATCCACAGGAACTGATCCTGAATCTATTGAACGTTGGAAAATGATCACCAATGCGTTCACTATTTCTAGAGCCACCTCCCTGAGGACCCTGGGATGCAGACCATCAGGCCCAGGGGATTTATCATCCTTCAGTCCCATTAGCCTACCCAATACTATTTCTCGCCTAATGAAAGTGTATTTAAGTTCCTCTACCCCCTTTGTCCTCCATTACATCTGGGAGATTGTGTCCTCCTTAGTGAAGACAGATCCGAAGTACCTGTTCAACTCTTCTGCCATTTCCTTGTTGTCCATAATAATTTCACCCGTGTCTGCCTTCAAGGGACCCACATTTTACTTTGCTGCTCTTTTTCCCTTAACATATCTAAAGAAGCTTTTACTGTCCTTCTTTATATTCCTGGCCAGCTTCCCTCAGTACTTCATCTTTTTAGCCCTGTTTTGTTTCCTTCTGTTGTCCTATGAAAGTTTCCCAATCCTCTGGATTCCGGCTACTCTTTGCTGTGTTATACATCTTTTCTTTTATTTTATTCTATCCCTAACTTCTCTTGTCAGCCACGGTTGCCTCCTACTCCCCTTAGAATCTTTCCTCCTTTTTGTAATGAAATGATCCTGCGTCTTCTGCATTATGCCCAGAAATTCCTGCCATTGCTGTTCCACCGTCATTCCTGCTAGGATCCCTTTCCAGTCTACTTTGGCCAGCTCCCCTCTTATGCCTTCATAGTCCCCTTTGTTCAACTGCATCACTGCCACTTCCGATTTAACGTTCTCCTACTCAAATTGCAGATTAAAACTAATCATATTCTGGTCACTACCTCCAAGCGGTTCCTTTACCTCGAATTCTCTTATCATATCTGGTTCATTGGACAACACTAAATCACCAACCTGATTTTCCCAGTCTACCTGCATATTGAAATCCCCCATCACCACAGTGGCATTACCTTTGTTACATGCCAGTTTTAATTCCTGCTGCAACTTACACCTTACATCCGGGCTACTATTTGGGTGTCTGTAAATAACACCAATTAGTGTCTTCTTGCCTTTACAATTCCTCAAATCCACAGTGACTCTACCTCGTCAGTCCCTATGTCTTCCCTCTCAAGGGACTGAATTCCTTCCCTCACCAGGATGAATGCGAGGGGATCAGTACAGGATGAATGGAGGGATTCATTATAGGGTGAATGGAGGATCAGTACATGATGAATGAGGGGATCAGTACAGGATGAATGTGGGGATCAGTACAGGATGAATGGGGGGGGGATCAGTAAAGGATGAATGGAGGGGTGGGTCAGTACAGGATGAATGGGGGGATCAATATAGGATGGGGAGCAGTGCAGGGTAAATGGGGGAGGCAGTGCAGAATGGATGGGAAGGGGGATCAGTACAGGATGAATTGAGGGACCAGTGTAGGATGGATGGGGGGTGACAGGAGAATCAATGCGAGGTGGATAGGGTGATCAGCGCAGGATGAATAGATTAGGGGGGAGGGGGTAGATGGGGAGGGGAGCACAGAGGGTGGAGGCGGGAATGGGGATCAGTGCGGGATGGAGAGAAGGGGTCTCAGGATAAGACGGGTGGAGGGGGGCGTACAAGAGAGAGAGAGAGAGGGAGGGGCGAGATGGGGAGGAAGGAAGATCAGCGCTCCTCGGACAACATCGCCCCGCTGCCTTGGCCGTCCCTATACACAGCCAAGTGTCGCCGCCAAAGGGGGAGGCGGTTGGGATGTCCTCGCCACCGCCTCTCCTTCTCCGCCAGCCAACAGCAAGGTGTGGGGCTGAGCGGTGCAGCTCAAAGATTCTATAGCTATAGGATCTTTGGTACAGCTGCTTCAGACGGCGGAAGGAGGCCTCCCCTCCCTCCCTCCTCCCAGCCTCGGTGTGCGCGAGGGTTTGTTTTGAAAGCGGTTATCGCCGTTAGCAGATTTGCAAGCAGCAGCCGCTATCAGGGCGGACAGGGTACCGGAGGAGGAGATCGTGGAGCCGCTGTCGCGTCCGCTGCTACTGCTGTGCAGGGCCTGTCATTCGCTCCGACCCTTCATCACCCCGTACCTGGTATCTTTGCCCCGCACGACAGCCGCTGCTGCTACCGACACGAAACGTCACGTTATCTTTCTCCAGAGATGCTGCCTGATCCATTGAGTTACGCCAGTTTTTTGTGCCAATCTTCGGTATAAAACAGTATCGCAGTGCCAAGCCGGGCAAAATGACTCGGCATTTAGGTTGCCCGGCGGTACTTTGGGTGGTCATTGGCACCCGGGCAACCGCTAATTTCGAGCCCTGTTTTGTCTACCTTCAAGTAGGCAATTAGTTCAGTTTAGAGATACAGCATGGACATGGGCCCTTCAGTCCACTGGATCCGTGCTGACCATCGATCACCCTCTCACACTAGTTCTATGTTATCCTACATCTGCAAGCATTCTCAACCCATTACAGGCAATTTGCAGAGGCCAATTAACCTACATGTTTTGGGGATCTGGGAGCATATTAGAGCATTTGGAAGAAACCCATGCGGCACAACGAGAATGTGCAAATTCAACACTGATTGCAGGTGAGATCAGGATCAATCGCATATTTCTAGCACTGTGAGGCAGCAGCTCTGTCAGCTTTTTACAGATACAGATACATATTATTTGTCACGTGTGCCAATTGGCACAGTGAAATGAAATCAGCATACAGCCATACAGTAAAAAATAAAGAACACAACATAGAGTAGATAGAAATTCAACTTAAAACATTCCACACAGCAGGATCAAAGTTTCCCACTGTGAAGGAAGGCACCAAAGTCAGTCTCTTCCTGATGTTCCCCACTGTTCACCCGTGGTCGGGGCCTCCCCGAGCCCTCCGCAGTCACCGTTAAGGGCGGCCCGATGTTCAGGCCCCCTCGCCGGGGTGATGCAAGTCCGACGTCGTTGCTGGGGGATTCCTCAGTGGCCTGGACCTCAAGTTGGCCCCCTCCTACCGGGGTCCGCAGCTCCCAAAGTCCGCAGGCCGCGATAGGTGGAGATACAACGCTGGAGGCCCTCGGCAAAGGGCCCCAGGAATCCACAGAGTTGTTCAGCGCCGCCCGGGTTGGAAGCTCTCCAAACCAGAGCTCCACGATGTTGGAGCAGCAGCCCAACGCTCCGGAGCTCCAAATGGCGACCCAGGTAGGCACCGCCCGCTCCACGGTGACTTCAGCGCCGCGCCGCCACTGTTGCAGCACTTGTCCGGTTCCCGGTCCCCGGCAGGAAAGGCCGCTCCGATCCAGGAGGTAGGCTGCGAGGTGGGGGGCGAGGACGCGACTCGGAGAAATAGTCGTGATCCCAGCCAGGAAGCGACTGGGAGTTAGTTTCCCCCTTACCCTGTGCTACTGTTTTGCTCTAGCAGAATGACTAGTTACTGGATAAATGTAATGAAGATTGAGAAAGGTATTGTCAGAAGCCCTACTTCACAAAGCCAGTGAGAAGCAAAAATAATTTTTGTTTACTGATGCTGAGATTGCAGTTCTTGTCATGTAGCAATACTATTAACACAAGACTGTGGCCATCTAATCAAGATAACATCAAAAAATCGAAATTGTGACAAATGCGTCAAATTATATACGTCATGAAAGACTGGCATCAGAGGTCAGCCATGATCTTAATAACAATGAAGTTCGCACTGCAGGTCATACTGCCAAGCCCCAATTTTGTTCCTTTTGTCATTTTGAAAAAAGAGTATCAGTGTTCCCATTCCAGGATCCTTAAGCAGGATTTGTATCCAGTAGCAGCACATGATGGATATTGAGTCATAGAGTAATAGAGTGGGGAAACAGGCCCTTCGGCCCAACTTGCCCTCGCCAGCCAACATGTCCCAGCTATACGTCCCATCTGTCAGCATTTGGTTCATATCCCTCCAAACCTGTCCTATCCATCTCCAGGAAAAGATAAACTAATCCTGACATAATAATTGGGAGAGCTTATATTTCCAGGCACGACCAGGGCACCTTTCTGACCAGGACATTAGGACCGGCACAATGGCACAGCTGGAAGAGCTGCTGTCTCACAGCGCCAGAGAACAGAGTTCTATCCTGAACTCTCGGGTCAATGTGGAGTGTGCAAGTTCTCCCTGTGACCGTGTGAGTTTCCTTTGGATACTCCAGTTTCCTCTACATCCCAAAGACAAGTGGGTTGGAGGTTAACTGGCCTCTGTAAATTGTCCCTAGTATGTGGATGCAAAAGTGGATGCATAAGTGGATGCAAAAGTGTGAAACTTGAACTAGTGTGAATGGGTGATCAATGGCTGGCTTGGCCTCGGTGGGCTGATGGGCCTCTCTGCATGCTGTATATTTCAATCAATCAACCACAGGTCACCAATACATTGTTAAACTGCTCCAACAACAAAAAACATGTCTTTTATCATCAGGTTTTAGAAACTACGCAAAGTAAATATTCAATGTAAACTGCTCTGAAAATACACATGAAAATCTATCAGCCACAGGTCTGGTATAGACCTGATAAAAGGCTCAATGGAAATTAAACAAATTTACTTGCAGTTGGGAGGACTCCTCTGTAAAATAAACGTATTTAAGGTGTCCAAAAAAGAAAAAGCATTTAAAAAAATTATTTGAATATCAATCTTACCCGTTAGAGAGTGTTTAAATCAGAAAGTGAAAAATTAGTCATTTATAAATAAATGCTTTTCATAGCCTCAGGGCGATCCATATCACCACTATACATCCACAGAAGTATAGTCACTATAGACATGCGGGAAATGCAACAGCCATTTTGTTTAACTTAACAAAAGTAAACGATAAATTCCAATCATCAGCTCATGATTTTCTTTTTCAACCATTACACTGCATAAGATTAGACTACGGCAAGATAATCAAAAGACAATCGTCAGAACTCCACCTCATGTCCCCATCAGTCAATCCAAGTGTTCCAGGGAAATGAGGGTACACAAAAAGCTGGAGAAACTCAGCGGATGCAGCAGCATCTAAGGAGCGAAGGAGATAGGCGACGTTTCGGGTCGAGACCCTTCTTCAGTTCCAGGGAAATGCACAACTTTGACTCCACAGCACGCCAACAACTCGAGACCAAGTCATAGCTCCCTTGCTCAAGTTAGAGAAAGAAACCCTGGTAACTGAAATTTGCTAATGACACATTGATTGAATATATCAACTTTGGCTGCTCTGCAACTTTGAAAGCTAAATTTATCAGATTGTTACAAAGTAAAACACTGTTGTCTCAAAATTGTGACACATCTACCATTGGACCGGTGTAGGTTCGTCACTCAGTTGTTTTACTTCAATCGTCATCAATTAATTGTGTACTAATACTGGGTTTATTATTAAAAATGGCAGCTTAATTATTAACTGATTTTATTCTTAACGATGAGGGAAGGAAACTTCTCAGTCCTTTTCTGACTTAATTGACTTTTCAATTTATCACAATTTGACATGCTTATTTTGGATATCTAATCATTAATTAATCTACTCGCTTTGCCAATGAAAATCTCAAAATCAAACTCAATTTCCAAGTTGGTGAGAGGCAGTGATGCGTAGTTTCAGAAAGGAGTTATGGTTTTAAGCTGATTCTGAACACCCCACTTTAAAAAATTCTGACCACTGGATTGAGTATGGCCTATTCGACATTGCATACTACTAAAGAGCCTGTCCCACTTACGTGTCCTCGGCACGCATATTACGCGACCTTGTGGTCGCGTTGAGGCGCAAGGGCATCAAATGGCCGCGTGGGGCCGGTCCCACTGAGAATCGTGGAGGGGTATGTAGTTGTGCGCGACATCGCTCGGGGCTCCGAAATTTTTGTAGCGAACTAAATCTTTGAGCGCCAATGGCCTGTCGTGGAACTGACGGCCGAAGTGGGACAGGCCCAAGACCCTGGCGCGACGCAACATCTCACCTCAAACAGCAGCAGAAGCCGCCGAGCTCGGCCTGGGGCCTACGGCCGTTGCAGTCCGGATCCGCCCCCACTCTACTCCCAGAGCGGGGCCAAGAAAATTGAAGATGGACACAAAATGCAGGAGTAACTCAGCGGGACCGGCAGCATCTCTGGAGAGAAGGAATGGGTGATGTTTCGGGTCAAGACCCTTATTTTCAGACTGAAGAAGAGTCTCGACACGAAAAGTCACCCATTGCTTCTCTCCAGAGATGCTGCCGGTCCCGCTGAGTTACTCCAGCTTTGTGTCCATCTTCAAATGACTTCACGCGCTCCAGACGGCTGTTCATACGCATGAAATCGCGCGGGGCCGTCGCGGCTCAATGCGACCACGAGGTCGCGTAATTTGCATGCCAAGGACACGTAAGTGGGACAGGCCCTTAACTGAAAACAGACAAATGGAAAAACTGCATACAGTGCATTCAGAGAGTATTCAGACCCCTTCACTTTTTCCACATTTTGTTACGTTACAGCCTTATTCTGAAATTAATTCAATTCATTTTTTTAAATCATCAATCTACATACAATACTCCATCTTAAAAAAGTGAAAACAGGTGTTTAAATATTTTTGCAAAGTAATTAAGAAGTAATAACTGAAATATCACATTTACATAAGTATTCAGACCTTTACTCCAGAGGTCGGCAACCGAAATCAATCGGCCCGCAGGCACATTTTTTTTCCCGCAATCATCCGGCCCACTGAGCGGAGCTCTGGCTGTATCGCATCCTGCGCAAAGCCGCCAGCACCTTCTGTGAACACGTTTAAGAAAGAACGATGCTGGAAAAATCGAAGGTAGACAAAAATGCTGGAGAAACTCAACGGGTGAGACATGCAAGGATTGCATGAGACTGCCTCACCCGCTGAGTTTCTCCAGCATATTTGTCTACCTTCTGTGAACACGTGATTTGATACCTGCCATCCGGGGCAAGATGGGAGCGGATCCATGTGTACACGTGATAGATGTGGCCCGCCATCCGCTCTCAGGCATGTGTCCTGGCCCCTATGCAGAACAAGTTTACTGAACCTTGCTTTACTCAGTACTTTGTTGAGGCACCTTTGGTAGCGATTACAGCCTCAAGTCTTCTTGGGTATGACGCTACAAGCTTGGCACACCTGTATTTGGGTAATTTCTCCCATTCTTCTCTGCAGATCCTCTCAAGCTCTGTCAGGTTGGATGTGGAGTGTCGATGCACAGTTATTTTCAGAGCCCTCCAGAGATGTTTGATTGGGTTCAAGTCCTGGCTCTGGTTGGGCCACTCAAGGACATTCACAGTTTCTTGAATCTCCGATGTGTGATCTTCGGATGTGTTATCTTCGATGTGTGCTTAGGGTCGTTGTCCGTTTGGAAGGTGAACCTCCGCCCCAGTCTGAGGTCCAGAATGCTCTGGAGCAGGTTTGCATCAAGGATCTCTCTGTACTTTGCTCCGTTCATCTTTCCCTCGATCCTGACTAGTCTCCCAGTTCCTGCCACTGAAAAACATCCCCACAGCATGGTGCTGCCACCACCATGCTTCACCGTAGGTATGGTATTGGCCAGGTGATGACCGGTGCCTGGTTTCCTCCAGACGTGACGCTTGGCATTCAGGCCAAAGAGTTCAATCTTGGTTTCATCAGACCAGAGAATCTTGTTTCTCATGCCTTTTGGCAAACTCCAAGCGGGCAGTCATGTGCCTTTTACTGAGGAGTGGCTTCCATCTGGCCACTCTACCATAAAGGCCTGATTGGTGGAGTGCTGCAGATATAGTTGGCCTTCTTGAAGGTTCTCCCATGTCCATAGAGGAACTCTGGACTCTGTCAGAGTGACCATCGGGTTATTGGTCACCTCCCTGACCAAGGCCCTTCTCCCCTGATTGCTCAGTTTGCCCAGGCGGCCAGTTCTATGAAGAGTACTGATGGTTCCAAATTTCTTCCATTTCAGAATGACGGAGGCCACTGTGCACCTCGGGACCTGCAATGCTGCAGAAATTGTGTCTCGACACAATCCTGTATCGGAGGTCTACGGACAATTGCTTCGTCTTCATAGCTTGGTTTTTGCTCTGACATGCACTGTCAACTGTGGGACCTTATATAAACAGGAGTGTGCCTTTCCAAATTATGTGCAATCAATTTAATTAATCACTGGTGGACTCCAATCAAGTTGTAGAAACATCTCAAGGATAATCAATGGAAACAGGATGAACCTAAGCTCCATTTTGAGTGTCATAGTAAAGGGTCTGAATACTTATGTAAATGTGATATTTCAGTTATTTCTTTTTAATTACTTTGCAAAATTTTCTAAACATCTGTTTTTGCTTCTTCATTCTGGGGTACTGTGCGTAGTTTGATGATAAAAAAATGTAATCAATTTTAAAATAAGGCTGTAAAATACTAAAATGCGGAAAAAAGTGAAGGGGTTTGAATATTTTCTGAATGCACCGTATCTCTGAAAATCTGTCCAGGACCCAGCACATTGATGCTCCACTAGGGGCGCCGCATGATGGCAGGCTCTGCCTGCAGTCCGTCTGTTTTTCTGTCTTTTTTTAATTTTTAGTTTGTTTAAAGTATGTTGTGGAGGATCTTTTAAAATATTTCTATTTGGGGGATGGGGGTTTTGTAAGGGGGGAACCGTTTCTCAGTCACCTCATGGCGAGGATGCAATTTTTCTTCGAGTCACGTCCTCGCCACCCCCCCCTCAAGGCCTACCAACTGGACTGGCGCAGCCTTTTCTGCCGGAGACCGGTCAAAGCTTCAGCAGCGGCGCAGCGCTGGACTCACCACGGAGTGGCCGATGCCTTACCTGGATCGCCGTTTGAAGCTCCAGAGTGTTGGGCCTCCTGCTTCAACATCGTGGAGCTGTGGTTTGCGGAGCTCAGCCGCAGGCGGCGCTGACTTCAACATCGCAGAGCCTTGGGATCCCTTTGCCGAGAGCCGCCAGCGTGAATCTCCGCCCAGCTCGGCCTATGGACTTCGGGAGCCACGGTCTCCGGTAAGATGTGGACGATTCGGAGGTCCAAGCCGCTGAGGGTGGTCTTCCGTTCCGACGTCGGAGTTCCATCATCCCGGCGAGAGAGCCTGAACATCAGGCTGTCCATTGTGGCGACAGAGGAGGGCTCGGCAGGCCCCGACCACGGGTGAACAACAAAGAACATCATAGAGGGGGACGACTGAACTTTGGTGCCTTCCCTCACAGTGGGAAACTTTGATTCCGCTGTGTGGGGATGTTTATGTTAAAGGCTATCGTGTTCCGAGTACTTTTTTTATTCGTATGGCTGTATGGTGACCACAAATTTCACTGTAAATAAATGACAATAAATGTCTCTTGTTTTGTCTCTTGTCATAAAGCCAATCAACGCCTCTATGTCCTGAGAAGATTCAGTATGTCAAGGAATACGCTCTTGAACATCTACAGGTGTACAGCATATTGACTGGTTACATCATGGCCTGATTCGGCAACTCGAACGCCCAGGAACGAAGAAGATTGCAAAAAGTGGTTAACCTGACCCAGTTCATCATGGGTTCTGATCTCTCCACCTTTGACGGGATCTACAAGAGTCGCTGCCTCAATAACGCAGCCAGCATCATCAGAGACCCACACCACCCTGGCCACACTCTCATTTCACTCCTGCTATTGGGAAGAAGGTATATGAGCCTGAAACTGTAACGTCCAGGTTCAGGAACAGCTTCTTCCCTGCAACCATCAGGCTATTAAACACAACAACCTCCAAATAAGCTTCCAAAATACGTAGACTTGGCAAGACTATTTTTATACACATTGAACACTTTATTTTGTTTATTATGGGTTTATTATGAGTTCTATGTTTACATATCTGTTGTGCTGTTGCAAGTAAGATTTGATTGCTCCATTTCAGGACATATGATAATAAAACACTCTTGACATGACCTATTTCACCATTAAATTCCACCATTATCAATACATTACAATGTTTTGTGAGTAATACTGTTACTCATTTGGTATGTTAGCACCAATAAATATTAATGTGTAGAAAGGAACTGCAGATGCGGGTTTATACCCAAGAAGGAAAAAACATGTTGGAGTAACTCAGGCAGCATCTCTGCAGAAAAGGAAAAATTGATTAAGCTAAAAAAAAAATCTGAAGAAGGGTCTCGACCCAAAACATCACCTATTCCTTCGTTCCGTAGATGCTGCCTCACCCGCTGAGTTTCTCCAGCATTTTTGTCTACCTTCGATTTTTCCAGCATCTGCAGTTCTTTCTTAAAGCTTAGAAAAACGATCAAATGTAGCTTTGCAGCTAAAACAAATAATGGCTCCATGGAGTTTACTTATCGGACAGCAAAATACAGCAAGAACTACAAGAGTTAAAAAGTCTCCGTGCTGAACAGAACTTCAACTTTGTTGCACTTTGGTTTAAAAATGCCCCTGCAATACAACTAATTACTGCTGACAGTTTACTTTCTCATAATAACCAGCTGTTATGACAGTGCAGTTTGGACGCACAGCATTGTTCTATGCAACGGACCCATTCATCCACAGCACCACATTTGGTTAATCATCCGTTGTCCATTCCTACATACAATTCAACTCTTATTTAATTGTACAAATAATTGTTGAACCTCTGTTCCGACTGAAATGAGTACCAGTGCCAAACCATACTCAACAAGATCAAGAAAATAAATGTTTCAGACAAAGTGAATAACCATTTATTAAATTAAATATTTTTTGTTGGTCAGCAATTTAGAAAATGTTTCCAAAGTGACATTTTATACATATAGACCAAGGAAGAGTGGTGCAATTTAATGGATAGAATAATATCTGTACCATATACAAAGTCAAGACATGAAAGTCTTTGAAAATGTTAAGTTTTGTCCATACTTTGAAATAATTACAGCAAAAAATGAAATGGGCAAATGAAAATGGGTAGCTTGCTTGACATTTAGTTTAGCTTTTGTTTAATACAACATGGTAAAAGGCCCTTCGGCCCAATGAGTTCATTCTGACCATTGATAACCCATTCACACTAGATCTATGTTATCCCAATTTTTAATCCGCTTCCCCCCACCCCATACACACTAGGGGATAATTTTACAGAGGTCAATTAACCTAAATGCTGTTGTAGGATGTAGGAAGATGCCAGAGCAACCGGAGGAAACCCACGCAGTCACATGAATGCAAATTCCACAAAGGCAGCACCAAAAGGCAGTATTGAGATAAAAATACAGAGATATAATGTAGTCGGAGACAGTAAGACTGGTAGGAGAACTGGGATGGGGAGGGGATGGAGAGAGAGGGAGAGCAAGGGCTACTTGAAGTTAGAGAAGTCAATGCAAGTTACACAAGCGAAATATGAGGTGCTGTTTCTCCATTTTGGGCTGGGCCTCACTCTGACAAAGGAGGAGGTCCAGGACAGAAAGGTTAGTGTGGGAATGGGAGGGGGAGTTAAAGTGTTGAGCAACCAGGAGATCAGGTAGGTTTACGCTGACCGAGCGAAGGTCTTCAGCGAAACGATCGCCGAGCCTGCACTTGGTCTTGCCGGTATACAGGAGTCCACACCTGGAACAGCAGATACTGTAGATGAGTTTGGACGAGGTGCAAGTGAACATCTGCCTCACCTGAAAAGACTGTCAGAGTCCTTGGACGGAGGTGAGGGGGGAGGTATTGGGACAGGTGTTGCATCTACTGCGATTACAGGGGAATATACCTTGGGAGGGGGTGGTTTCGGTGGGAAGGGACGAGTTGACAAGGGAGTTGTGGAGGGAACGGTCTCGGAGGGAACGGATGTGGCTCATGGTGGGATCCTGTTGGAGGTTACGTAAATGTTGGAGGATTGTGTGCTGTGGGGAGGAAGGTGGGGACAAGGGGGACTCTATCTTTGTTATGAATGGGGGGGGAGGGGAAACAAGAGTGGAGATGCAGGATATCGAAGAGACCCTAGTGAGAGCCTCATCTATAATCCCTAAAGAATGAGGACATCTCCGATGACCAGGTATGGAACACCTCATCCTGGGTGTAGACCGAGGAATTGGGAGTAGGGAATTCCTGTAGGACTTTGCAGGAAGCACAAGTGGGAAGAAGTGTAGTCTAAATGATTTTGGGAGTCAGTGGGTTTGTAATAGACGTCATTCAATACTTTGTCTCGAGTGATGGAGACGGTGAGATCTAGAAACAGTAGGGAAATGTCGGAGATGGTCCAAGTGACTTTTAGTGCAGGATGGAAATTAGTTGTGATGATGATGAAGTCTGTGAGTTCTGCATGGGTGCAGGAGGTAGAACCATTGCAGTTGTCAATGTAGCGGAGGTACAGTTCAGGGGTAGGGAAGGGTTTTGGCCCGAAACGTTGCCTATCTCCTTCGCTCCATAGATGCTGCTGCACCCACTACAGCATTTTGTGTACCCCCAAAGGTAAGGACCAGCTCTGCTAGGCGGAGGAGTGTTATAAACGGAAATAGGCTGGTTCTGCAGTCGAGGAAGAAATGGAGGGCTTTATGAACTTCCTGGTGAGGGATGGAGGTGTAAAATGACTGAATATCCGTAGTAAAGATGAGGGAGTGGGGGCCTAGAATACAGAAGTCATTGAAGAAACGAGGAGCAAATGAGGAGTATTGGAAATAGGTAGGGAGGGATTGGACAAGGGGGGGGATAGGATTGAGTCGAGGTATGTGGAAATTAAGTCAGTGGGACATGAACAAGCAGAAACAATGAGTCTGCCAGGGCAGTTCGGTTTGTGTATTTTGGGGAGAAGATAAAATTAGGCCATGCGGGGCTGTGAAATGGTAAGGTTGGAGGCTTTGGAGGGCAGCCAGCCGGGAGTAATGAAATCGGAAATGGTGCATGATATTAGGCCTGGTGCTGTCTGTGGAATCATGGTCCGAGGATAAGTAGGAGGAGATGTCTGAGAGTTGTCGCCTACAGAGGTCAACTTGCCAGACTACCACGGCACCTCCCTTGTCGGTGGATGTGATTATCAGAGATGTAATTATGAGGCTCTAGAAGGCACTAGTTAAGGCCGCATTTGGAATATTGTGAGCAATTTTGGGCAGCATAACTGGGGAAGCTCTGGAGAGGGTCCAGGGGAGGTTTACAAAAATGATCCCAAGAATGAGTAGATTAACCCATGATGAGCGTTTGTCGGCACTGGGCCTTTACTGGCTGGAGGTTAGAAGAATGAGGGTGGACGTCATTGAAACATTGAAAAATAGTGAAAGGCTTGGATAGAGTGGATGTGGAGAGGATGATTCCACTAGTCAGGTGGGTGGTGAATCTGTGGAATTATTTGCCACAGAAGGCTGCGGAGGCCAAGTCAGAGCAATATTTTGAAGGCAGAGATAGATAGATTCTTGATTAGTACAGATGTCAGAGGTTTCGGGGTGAAGGCAGGAGAATGGGGTTAGGAGGGAGATAGATCAGCCATGATTCAATAGCGGAGTAGACATGATGGGCCGAATGGCCTAATTCTACTATCAATAACGACCATAAGCATCATATATGAACCAAAGCAATGAAAGGTTTACTTGCTACGGCTTTACAGGCTCATTAGAACATACAACTACATACTATTAAAAGTCTCATCTTGTATGTATGTATGTGTGTGCCCATGTATGTGTTATTTTGTATTTTCATCAAAACCCTACGCCGTAGCGCTGAAATTTTCCCACATTCTCCCACATTTTTTCGTCCACGCTGTAATCAGGTTCACTTAAGATGTCATGTTATATTTCAAAAGTTATTCATGATTAAAGTTTAAAAAAAGTCAGACCAGCCGTCGCACAGTGATGATGTCACAATGCCTCTCACAGTGCACCAATCACAATGGGCTCTCAAGCTGGCTGCCAACTGCCACAATTACATCACAATGGGACATTGCCAACAGTAACAAGGTTGCTGCCCCTCTACCAATATCTGAAGGGGCAGCTCATCAAGCATTTTGATCCCCACAATCCTGGTGTTTGGGCACAAGGCAGGGAGTGGGGAGGGCCGATCGGGGGGGTTTCTCCCTGTCGGTTTGCTTCACATTTTATGCTATGTTTCAAAAGTTATTCATGATTAAAGTTAAAAAAAGCTAAACCCGCCTTCTCACAGAGAGCTTCCAGTGATTATGTCGCAATGCCGCTCACAGTGCACCAATCACAATGGCCTCTCAAGCTGGCTGCCAACTGCCACGAAGACATCACAATCGGGCGTTGCCAACGGTAATGGGGTTGCAGACTCCATACCAATATCTGAAGGGGCTGCTCCTCAGGTTCTGGTTGAATTTTGGTCCCACACCGTACTTCGTCTTTACTTAGGATTTCATGCTATATTTCAAAGGTTATTCAGGATTAAAGTTTAAAAAGCCAAAAAACTGCTTTTCAGTGACCGACTCTTCCAGCACCTTCCAGTAATGATATCACAATACCATCTCACAGACGTCCAATCACAATGGATCTCATTTATAAATGACATCGCAATAGGATATTGCAAGCGGTAACGCGGTTGCTGCCACTGTACTAATATCTGAAAGGGCTGCTCCTCAAGTTCTGATTCCCCTCCATGCAGTAATCAGGTTCATTTCAGATTTCATGCTATATTTCAAGCTATTCATGATTAAAGTTAACAAAAAGCCAAAATCCGCCTTCTCACAGGCAGCCCTTTTTCCCAGGAACTTCCAGTGATGATGTCACAATGCCACGCACACTGCAACAATCACAATGGGCTCTCAAGCTGCCGATTGCCACAAAGACATCACAATGGGATGTTGCCAACGGTAACGAGGTTGCTGCCCCACGAATCTGGTGATTGGCCACAAGGCAGGGAGTGGGGAGGGCCAAGTGGAGGAGGGGGGAGGAGGACGACTCTCAACGGCACCCCCCACCCCTATGATCAGCAATGATTGAGTGGCGGAGTAGACTTGATGGGCCGAATAGCCTAATTCTACTCCTACCACTTAAGACTTTAAGCATCATATTTGATTTGATTCAACTTTATTGTTATTGTCCATAGTACAAATATTGAGAGAACAAAATGCTTTTCCCTTATTCCCGAGCCACCCGCAGTCGCCGTTACGGGCGGCCCGATGTCCAGGCCCTCTCGCCGGAAGAACATCCTCAGCGGATTGGACCTCCGAATCAGCCACTTCCTACCGGAGTCCGCGGCTCCCGAAGTCCACAGGCCGAGCTGGGCGGAGATTCAACGCCGGCGGCCCTCGGCAAAGGGTCTCAGGACTCTGCGATGTTGGTCAGCGCCGCCCGCGCTGGGAGCTTTGCAAACCATAGCCCCACGATGTTGATGCAGCAAGCTCAGCACTCCGGAGTTTCAAACGGCGAGCCCAGGTGAGGCATCGCCCGCTCCATGATGTATCCAGCGTTGCGTCGCCACTGCTGAAGCTCTGGTCCGGTCCCAGGCAGGAAAGGCTGCACCAATCCAGTTAGTAGGCTGCGAGGAGGAGGGCAAGGGCGCGGCTCGGAGAATAGTCGCATCCTCACCAGGAAGTGACTGAAAAACGTTTTCCCCCTTACCCTACCTACCCCCCTCCCCCACATATAATACTGAAGAAAATCCTCCAAACTAAAAATTTAAAAAGATAGAAAAACAAACAGATTGTAGGCAGAGGCAGCCATCATGCAGCGCCCCCGGATGTTCTAAAGCAATGAAATGTTTACTTGCTGTGGCCTTACAGGCTCATTAGAACATACAATAAATTTACATACTATTAAAATACTCATCTTGTACGTATGTGTGTGTCCGTGTATGTGTTATTTTGTATTTTCGTCAAAATCTTCGTAAAGTGGGGCCCACTTGGTCGTATACAATAAATTATCAGTTATTCAATGTAAACCAGACCATGAGTATCCTTTCTTTATTCTTTCAAATTAATTGGTCAATAATAGTCGTTCATTGAGAGGCGATTCATGAAAGTTTTAAATTAATTCCAATCGTTGGGGAGAAACTTTCAATCACAACAATTGAATAATTCATGGAAGGTTACATCTACACACAATTCCACAGAATAAATCAAGCACATGCAGTAACTATGAATATAATGAAGATATTATACTGTAAAAAAATCTATTTTCTGTTGCTCAGTACAATAGTTATTCGATGACAGACAAATTTATTGGGAGTTTCCCAAACCCTATGCCAGGATATGAGTCCACAATTCCATTGTTAGTAAATGGAAAACAATGAACGCTGACTGCCACTTTCCCAAAGATCTTCGAGCCAGGAAACGTCTGCAAGTCTTCTCCGTGACATTCAACTATTTCCCAAATCTATCCAAACTCCCTCATTAAACATCCTGGAAAATGTTCTCATCTGTTGGAACAAACTCTTGACCTACATCAGAAACAAATCACATTAAACATTCCCGTACCATTTTCAGAATGTATATTTACTACATGAAATTAATTGCAGTACCAATGAAACATTCTCTTTATTCTTGATTACATATCTGTCACTTAGTCCTCCTTAGTCTGTTGTCTTGCACAATTAAAATCATATTGTCTTTCACATATCTAAAATAGATTGGATCACACTTATTCATATAGGATTCTCAATGACATTGTTTGCCCATAAATGTTTTCACTGTACCTCAGTACATACGGCAATAATAAACCAAAACCTATTCAGTGTGACTGCCCGATCACAATTACAAAACTTCATGTGTCCTACAGATATCTGAAACATTGGGTAAAGACGACATTGTGACTTATTGCAAGTACATCACAAAGATGTACTGTTGAAAAAGTGAGGTTGTCAGAGGAAGTGGTTGAGGCAGATACAATAACACTAAAAGACATTTGGACAGATATGTGGATCAGAAAATTTCAGAGGAATATGGGTCAAATGCAGGCTGAAGGGCATCTTATATAGGTATCATAAGCAGCTTTTCCTGAGTTGGGCCGAAGGGCCTGACTCTCTGTTATATGACTCAAGGTCAAAGTTTCAAGGTCAGTTTATTGTCACATGTACCATACAGCCATACTAAGTGAAAGGCAACAATACACACAGCCACAAAATAAAATGTAACATAAACATCCACCACAGTGGCTCCCCACATTCCTCACTGTAATGGAAGGTAATAAAGTCCAATCTTCTCCCTCTTTATTCTCCCGCAGACGGGGCTATAAAACCATCCGCAGTCGGAGCCATCAGAGCTCCCAGAGCCGGCGATCCGAAGCCCTCGCGTCGGAGGGATTGAAACTCCCTCGTCGGAATGGTTGAAACTTTCCGCGTCTCGAATCGGTCTCTAACCAGGGAGAGCGGGCTCCACGAGGTGAAAGTCCACAGGCCCGCGGCTGGAGCTCTCCACCGTTGATCCCCGGCAAAGGGATCGCAAGCTCCACGATGGTAAGTTCGCGCCGCACCCGCGGTTGAAGCGCCGGGTCAGTCTCCAGGAAAGGCCGCGCCACTCCATGATGTTAGGCCGCAGTAGGGACGGAGATACGATGCAGAAAAAAAAAAAATTGCATCTCCGTCGAGGTAAGAAGTTGAAAAAGGTTTCCCCCAACCCCCCACATAAAACCATGGAACAACAAAAAATACTCTTTAACACGTACTTAAAATTCCAAAGAAAGGACAGACAGACTGTTGGCGAGCCACGCTATGATTCAAGTAGAGATTCCAAGGGACCCTCCATGTTACATTCTGCCAAATACATCTTCCTCATTTTTACACTCTATATCTCCTTCCAAGGCAATTGGAATTTCTCAACTCTCATTATCTTTGCAAGATTCAATTGAAAAAATAGAAGGGCCTCAATCTGTGGAGAGGGAAACAGTTAGCTGGCCAGCAGAGCATTGCCATTATTCTGCTTTTATTTCAAGCATCTGCATTATTTGCTTTTGATATATCCCAATTCGTTAATTTTGTTTAGTTTAATTTTTGTTTATTGTCACATGTACCGCGGTACAGTGAAAAGCTTTTGTTATGTGCTAACCAGTTGGTGGAAAGACAATACATAATTACAACTGAACCATCCAGTGTGCAGATACATGATAAAAGGAATAAAGTGAATAACATTAAATGCAAGATCCGAAAGTAAAGTCTGATCAAAGGTGGTCTCCAATGAGGTAGATAGTAGCTCAGGACTGCTCTCTGGTTGTTGGTTGGATGGTTCAGTTACCTAATAACAGCTGGGAAGAAAATGTCCCTGAATCTGGAAATGTGCGTTTAATAGTGAATGAAACCCGACGTGAGATCCATAGCAAAAACACAAACCGTCAGTGGATCCAAGGGCATGCAGCATTCGTGGAGGAAAATGCAGATTTTTTAAATGGTTACCTTGTACTTATCAAACACTTACTTGTACAGACAGCATCAATGGAGAAATGGAATAGGGGGCGTTTCGGGTCGACACCCTTCTTCAGACTGGCGAAGTCTGAAGATGGATCTTAACCCAAAACGTCACCTATTCCTTTTCTCCAGAGATGCTGTATGACACGCTGAGTTACTCCAGCTTTTTGTGTCCATCTTCAGTTTAAACCAGCATCTGCAGTTCCTTCCGAAACACTTAGTTATGCTAGCCAAGACAGGGTGAATAATTTCAATGCAATGTATTGCTCTGTGTGCAAAATTTCAAAAGTCAGTTGATAAAAGGAGGACATTATCAACATTAAAAAAAACAAAAATCCAGATGACAAAAGAGCACAAATACAAAGCCTGCAATGGAATGGAAAACAAAGGTTTAGAGTCAATTACTTTCTTTTAGAAAAGGACCAGAGGTACAGAGTGATCACCTTCATTGTTTCGGAGGGTGGCGCCGTTGAATATGGCTGCCCTGCCTGCAGCTGTTCGTCCTTTCACCCTTTTTTAACAAGTTTAACAAGTGTGTCAAAAAGTTTTGTTTTGGAGGTCTTCTAGTCTTTTTATGTGGGGGGGGGGCAGGGAGAGGGGTAAGGGGGAAACTGTTTTTCCTCCCCTTTCTACTTTCAGCAGAGACCGTTCCTTCCGTAACTCCGTGGTCAATTTGTCCCTTCCCACCCAAACCACCCCCTCCCCTAGTACTTTCCCTCGCAACCGCAGGAAATGCTACACTTGTCGCTTTACCTCCCCCCTTGACTCCATCCAAGGACCCAAGTAGTCTTTCCAGGTGCAGCAGAGGTTCACCTGCACCTCCTCCAACCTCATCTATTGCATCCGCTGCTCTAGGCATCAGCTGCTTTACATCGGTGAGACCAAGCGTAGGCTTGGCGATCGATTCGCCCATCACCTCCGGTCTGTTAGCAAGAACCAACCTGATCTCCTGGTGGCTCAGCACTTCAACTCCCCCTCCCATTCCGAATCCGACCTTTCTGTCCTGGGCCTCCTCCATGGCCAGAGTAAAGCCCACCGTATATTGGAGAAGCAGCACCTCATATTTCGCTTGGGTAGGTTACCCCCCAGCAGTATGAACATTGACTTCTACAATTTTAGGTAGTCCCTGCTTTCTCCTTCTTTCCCCTCCCCAGCTCACCCACAGCCCATTGTCTCTGCCTCTTTCTTTCTTCTTTCCACCCCCCCCCCCCCCCCCCACTGGCTTTTGGGGTGCGTCCGTTAGTTAGTCAGCGTTCCTGCCAGCGACGGGAGCATGTTATTGATAGTGCAGACAGACTCATGAACTTCACGGGTTTTTGTTGTTCATTTTTATTAAAAATAAAAAACCTTTCCACTCAACCTTCCACTTGCTTAAACCTCTCAACGCCCACCTATTTATAGCCCCTGCAAATAGTAATATTGCGTGTGGCAAAAATAATGGAAATTATAAGAGCGTGCATCGGGATTGTACAGTAACCATGGATGACATTAAACTATACATTTATCACACAAATGAAATTTGCAGTTCATATCGTGGAAGATGAATTTGTGGAATATACAAGAGAAGTTTTTCAATATAGTGGGGAACCAGCGTTTTGGATCTCATGTTGTACAATGAATGTTAATTAATAACTTGTAAGGAAATTCTGGCGAAGAATGGAGACATCAATATTGAATATTACCTCTAATTTAAAATGGATGTAATTAAGGCCAAACCTAATATCTTAAGTTTAAATATAGGTAACTATGAAGACAGCAGACTGGTTTGGCTGTGCTTGATTGGTTTATACACAGAAAATATTTGATGTTGAAAGGTTAGTGTTTAAAGTAGTAATGCGCAAGTGTGAATGAAAAAGAACACAAAAAACAAAATAAAGGAAAATGGATTCATCCATGGCCGCCAAGAGAAATTAAAGGTAATATTAGGTGAAAGGAAGCGGCTTATAATGTTGTCAAAAATAACAATAGCCCATGGATCAACAGAATTTTAGAACTCAGCAAGAGGATAAAGAAAAAGGCACAAAGTGCTGGTGTAAATTAGTGGGCCAGGCAGCATCCATAGAGAACATGGATAGGTGTTGTTTCATGTTGGAACCTTTCTTCAGAAGAAGGGACCTGACCTGAAGCTTCACCTATCCATTTGCTCCAGGGATGTTGCCTGATCCATCAAGTTACTCTTTTTTCGCAAACTAGCATCTGCAGTTGCTTGTTTCTCTGAGAGGATAAATCAATTGATTAAGAAATGCACAGGAATTTGTTCTTGGCTCTCAATTGTTTCCTATTTCCACGAAGTATCAGGAGGAGGAAACAAAATACTGGGTTTCTAAGTTTGCCAATAATACAAAAATAGATAGAATGGCATGTTGTAATGAGGACATTGTCATTTTTGTATTGGAACAGAGTTTATGTAATTACGTGAAAGACTGGCGAATAGAGTTAAATGTGAGAGGAGTGAAGTCATGCATTTCAATAAGAAGAATCAAAAGAGGCCTTACTGTTTGAATGAAGAGAGACTACAAATGAGTGAAGCTCAGATGGAACTAAATGTTCTAGTGCCTGAATTACAAAAAAGTTGCCAGGTATGTCCAAAAGGTAGTTAAGAGCGCAGCAGTCATGTTGGTATGTGAGCAAAGGGATCGAATTTTAAGAGGAGGAAGGTTTAGTCAAAGATGGACAAGCTGTTGGTGGGGCCACACTTGGAATACTGCTTTCGGGTTTGGCCTCCTTAACTAAGATATATAGTGGCACTGGAGGCAAACAAAATAAAATTAACCAGATCAAGAAGATTGTCCTATCATCACAATGGCTGGACAGTTTGGGTTTGTATTTCCTGGAGTTTAGAATAAGGGATGGTCTTATTTAAATATACAAGATCCCAAGAGCAACACAAAGTACAGACACTCAGCAGGTCAGGCAACAGGTTGCTGCCTGATCCACTGAATTACTCCAGAACATTTTGTTCTATGCAAGATTCCAGCATATGCAGTTGCATGCGATTCCAAGATCCTAAGGGGGCTTGACGGAGCTGACATTGAGATGTTTTAACTCGTGGGAGAGTCATAAAAATGGGGGCATGGTAACAAAATAAAAGGCCAGTCATTTAATATCAAGATGCGTGTAAATATATTTTCTTAGTAAGTTGTCACACTCTGGCTGCCCGAAGGTAGTGGTGGCCAGACCATTACATAAAGTAAAGTAAAGTATCCTTTATTGCCATTCAGACTTTTCAGTCTGAACGAAATTTCGTGCCT
Organism: Okamejei kenojei; assembly: GCA_035221665.1. Classification (NCBI taxonomy): domain Eukaryota; kingdom Metazoa; phylum Chordata; class Chondrichthyes; order Rajiformes; family Rajidae; genus Okamejei; species Okamejei kenojei. The sequence goes on from CM069141.1 coordinate 48,583,911, forward strand.
TGCAGTCATAACGTAGAATAAAATAAAACACACATTAAACACAGATTTAACATCCACCACAATGAGTCTACCAGGCTCTCCTCACTGTGGTGGAAGGCAAAAGTCTTAAAGTTCTTGTCTCTTCCTTCCTTGTTCTCCCTCTGCGTTGAGGCGAACCAGGCTTCCGATGTTGTGACCCCGCCGGGTGATGGTAAGTCCCGCAGCCGAATCTGAGCTCCTCGAACAGGCCGTTTCAAACTCCGCGTCCCGGGGCGGACGAAGCTGCCACCCTCCAGTCCAGCGGACGAAGCTGTTGTTGCGGGAGCTCTGGAGAACCGGTCACCAACCTGGGACCTGCGAGCTCCCGATGTTGTCATCCACTGGGCCCGCGGCAGAGCCTCCGAAGTTGGGTCGCCGCCGCCACAATGCCACCACAGCCCCGAAGTCGGCAAGTCCTGGTTCTGCCTCCGGAACATCGAGGTCGGTCCCAGTTGGAGGCCGCCAGCTCCTCCATTAGGCTTCAGAGCAGACGGAGACGGGGGATACAACAAAAGGTCGCATCCCCCCGAAGGAAGAGACTAAAAACAAGTTTCTCCCACCCCCCCACATGTGCACAACTTAAACAAATTGAAACAACAGGACAAAAGAAAACAAAAAAAGAAAAGACAAACGGACTGCAGGCGAGCTGCAGCTGCAGGGCAGCACCGCCACTTCCGGTATATTTAATGTGAAGATATTTAAGTATTTGGAAGATTGAGGAATTAAAAGATTATGGAAAACTTGCACAGACTAGTATTTGAGGTCAGTATAGATCAGCTATGATCATTTTGAATGGTTGCGAAGCTTACTGTTCTTCCTACTTTCTTGTATTTTTGTCTAGAGAAATGAGGAATGGAAAGTAAAAAGGTACGAGTCAAAAAATGGTACATAAGAAATTGGTGAGTGGGAAAGCTAATAAATCCCATGGACCCATTGATTGGCATCTTGAGCCAAAAGAGATGGCAAGACGGCAAGCTCTAAACATCATCTTCAAAGTTCTTTAGTTTCCAGGTTGTTACTATGAATTGGAGGGTTACAAATGCATCCCTACGATATGAAAGAACAAGTACAAAACCAAACTGGGAACGCTGACTTTTAGCCGATGTCGGTGAAAGGCAACATTTATAATGAGGGATGTAATAACCTTCAAAAGACACATGTGTGCATATTAACAAGGATTTATGAAAGAAAACTTGATATTAGATGAATCTGCTTGAGTACTTTGAGCAAGTATTGCTGCACTAGTTCAGCAATTTGTTTTATGCATTTATTTCCAGTCTTTGCCTTTGTTACAAAAGCAGAGCTTCCAAGTAGTACGGATTTTCCGTATTTTGTACGGAAATGTAATTAGAATACGGGTGCATGGTTTTGTGTTGTTAAATGCGGATTTTAAATACGGAGTTCAGTTCAGTCAGAAGAAGGGTCTCGACCAGAAAATTCACCCATTCCTTCTCTCAGCCTGCCCCGCTCCAGGTTTAAAGAGAGCGCTGTCAGTTTAACGCGTGGGAATTTAAACAAAGAGCTGTCAGCTACAGCGATATGAATTCTAAAAATAGCGCCACCAGCTGAAGCGGTATGGGCTTTACACATAACGCTATGGCCACAGCGCTATTGGTCACAGACTGTTCAGGAAAATTCTCTTATGAGTCTTTGGAATTCTCTTTCTCAGTGTTATTTGAACCTTTGATTATTTTTATTTAGAATTCTTGATGATTATTTAGAATTCTGCAATAAGCCTGGTGGTGAAAGAGGGATTGCAGTTACATTGGGATTGGCCTTGTAAAGGGGGGGGGAGGGAGGGGAGAGGGGGGGGAGAGGGGAGGGGGAGAATAGCAATCTGCCTTCCTGTTTTTGCTACCAAAATGGATAACCTCACATTTATTCACATTAAACTTCATCTGCCATGCATCTGCCCACTCACCCAACCGGTCCAAGTCACCCTGCATTCTCATAACATCCTCCTCACAATTCACACTGCCACCCAGCTTTATGTTATCTGCAAATTTGCTAATGTTACTTTGAATCCCTTCATCCAAATCATGGATGTATATTGTAAATAGCTGCGGTCCCAGCACCAAGCCTTGCGGTAGCCTACTAGTCACTGCCGGCCATTCTGAAAGGGACCCGTTAATGCCTACTCTTTGTTTCCTGTCTGCCAACCAATATTCTATCCATGTCAGCACTCAGCACCCCAATACCATGTGCCCTAATTTTGCCCATTAATCTCTTATGTGGGACCGTATCAAATGCTTTCTGAAAGTCCAGGTACACTACATCCACTGGCTCTCCCTTGTCCATTTTCCTAGTTACATTCTCAAAAAATTCCAGAAGATTAGTCAAGCATGATTTCCTCTTCGTAAATCCATGCTGACTCGGACCGATCCTGTTACTGCAATCAAATGTGCGGCTATTTTATCTTTTATAATTGACTCCAGCATCTTCCCCACCACCGATGTCAGGCTAACTGGTCTATAATTCCCCGTTTGCTCCCTCCCACCTTTCTTAAAAAGTGGGATAACATTAGCTACCCTCCAATCCACAGGAACTGATCATGAATCTATAGAACATTGGAAAATTATCACCAATGAATTCGCAATTTCTAGAGCAACTTCCTTAAGTACTCTGGGATGCAGACCATTAGGGATTTATCAGCCTTCACTCCCATCAGTCTACCCAACACCATTTCCTGCCTAATGTGGATTTCCTTCAGTTCCTCCGTCACCCCAGATCCTCTGGCCACTATATCAGGAAGATTGTTTGTGTCCTCCTCAGTGAAGACAGATCCAAAGTACCTGTTCAACTCATCTGCCATTTCCTTGTTCCCCATAATAAATTCACCTTTTTTGATCTTCAAGGGTCCAACTTTGGTCTTAACTAATTTATTCCTCTTCACATACCTAAAGAAGCTTTTACTATAATCCTTTATATTCTTGGCTAGCTTACCTTTGTACCTCATCTTTTCTTCCCATACTTAGTTATCTTCTGTTGCTCTTTAAACATTACCCAATCCGATTGCTTCCCGCTCATCTTTGCTACATTGTACTTCTATTTTATTTTTATTCTGTCCCTGACGTCCGTTGTCAGCCACAGTCATCCCTTTCTCCCCTTGGAATCTTTCTTCCTCCTAGGAATGAACTGATCCTGCACCTTCTGTATTATTCCTAGAAATACCTGCCATTGTTATTGCAGTCATTCCTGCTAGGGTATCTTTCCAGTCAACTTTGGCCAGCTCCTCCCTCATGGCTCCATAGTCCCCTTTATTAAACTGTAACACTGACACCTCCGATCTACCCTTCTCCCTCTCCAATTGCAGATTAAACCTGACCATATTATGGTCACTACCTCCTAATGGCTCCTTAACCTCAAGTTCCTTTCTCAAATCCGGTTCATTACATAATACTAAATCCAGAATTGCCTTCTTCCTGGTAGGCAAAGAGACGTCAAGTAGATATGGGGAAGCCGAATGAGTGTTCAAGATAATGGCAGAGACATAATTTGCTGAATTTAAAAAGTATATTGTTTGGCGTAAATATTAGAAAACCCGAACATTGTCATGGCCAGGTTTATTGTCATTAACACATGTAGATTGAGATACATGTACAATGAAAATCTTGCTTACAGCAGCATCACAGGCACAGACTTGGACAACACACACAAAAACAAAAAAACAAAAGTAGAAAGTTCATAGTAGGTAACAGATGGTTCATAGATTTGCTATGGTAAGATTAGGGTTGTGCAGATCATTTTACGAACCCCTAGTAATTATGTCCCCTTGACTGAGATCCTCGAGGATGATGATCATAATCATAATCAAATTTATTAGCCAAGTAAGTTTTGCAACAAACATTTAGTTTGCCATACAGTCATACCAAAAAAGCAACAAGACACACAACTACATAAAAACTTGACATAAACATCCACCACAACGGCTCCTTCACATTCCCCACTGTGATGGAAGGTAATAAAGACTTATCTTCTTTCCTCCCGCGGCGGGGGATGTCGAACCATCCGCAGCCGGCAAATGCACTCCCACATCGGGGCAGTCGAACTCCTGCGGCCTGGAGTCCCTGAAGTCGATCGCGAACCAGGGACGGCGAGCTCCACGATGTTAAAGACTGTAGCTCCCGCAGGTTGGAGCACTGAAGGCCGACCCCTGGCAAAGGGATCGCACGTTCCAAGATAGAGCTCTTAAAGATAGCGGAATCAGGGGATACAGGGAGAAGGCAGGAACAGGGTACTGATTGTGGATGATCAGCCATAAACACAGTGAATGGCAGTGCTGGCTTGAAGGGCCGAATGGGCTTCTCCTGCACCTATTGTCTAAGATGGTAAGTCCACAGGCTCTGCAGTTTGGGATCTCTGGAAGTCCCAAACAAGAGGCCTCCAACTCCGCAATGTTAGGCCGCTGTATGGATGCTGATACGACACGGAAAACGTCGCATCTCTGTTGAGGAAAGAGATAAGAAAAGTTTCCCCTACCACCCCCCACAAATACAGAACTAAAGATAAGCTAAAACATACATTTTACAACAAACTAAAAACACAAAGAAGGAAAAAGACGAAGACCGACCGTTGGCGAGGGAGCCATCATGCGGCGCCCCCCCTGGTGGCTAATTACTTCTTTGAGCTACATTAGTGAACCAGATGATTTTTATTACAATCTGACGCTTTTGCAGCTACATGAACGCAATGATCCATGGCACAGCTGTTTATTGTCTTCAATTCAAAATAATTTTTGAATTCTGCCTTCAAACAATGTAATGTTCAGAGCTGGGATACCCCAAGCAACTAAGCATGCCGCAGTCTCTTGTCCGAATCAAAATCTATTGAGATACTTGAGCAAAACACAGTGCTGGAGGAACTCGGGCAGCATCTGCGGAGGGAAGTGACAGGCGACATTTCAGGTTGGGATCCTTTAGATATCCTTTAGTAGTTTTTTTTACAACATTCGGATTGTCAATCAGTATAAATACATTTTAATTGAAAAGGAGCGATTTATACAAATAGTGCTTGATGATGTCAGAAATTCTAACATTCATTCTGCTTTTATTCATAGTTATCAAACATTTTGTTTTCACTTTCATAAACAGTGATGGAAATAATTGCTGTACTCACAACTCAAAATGGCACAATTATTACAATGTTGGCACAAGGGACTGCAGATGTTGGTTTATCAAAAAAAAAGTGCTGGAATAACAGCAGGTTGACCCACTGAATTGCTGCAGCAATTAAAAAAAAACCAAAAACAATTATTGCAAGCCAGGTACTACTCAAATAAACTTATCCCTACCCTGCTCTGGCAACTCCTCAGTTTTTAGTTTTAGAGATACAGCGTGGAAACAGTCCCTTTGGCCCACCAAGTCCACACCGGCCATCGATCACTCATACATTAGTTTCATGTTACCCCACTTTCACATATTGCACACATGGGGCAATTTACAGAAGCCAATTATCCTACAAATCTGCATGTCTGGAAAGTGGGAGGAAACTAGAACACTCAGATTAAACCCACATGATCACAAGGGAGCACTAACTGTGAATTGTCACTATGCTGCCATCAAATTCAATCTCATGAACAAATAAGGCAGCAAAATAATTATAGATCAAAAAATCTTATGCATTGTGTTATTTTATAATTATGTGATAATATGACCTGGACAATGGAATATTCTTTAATAAAAAAGGGAACTGCAGATCCTGGTTTATACCAAAGATAGACATAAAATGCTGGAGCAACTCAGCAGGTCAGGCAGCATCTCCAGAAAAAATGGATAGGTAATGTTTTGGGTCAAGACCCATGGATCCATTTTCTCCAGGGATGCTGCCTGACCCGCAGAGTTACTCCAACATTTTGTGTCCATCAATGATACAATCTTTCATTGTGCACACCTACAAGATAATTAACACTCCTTGCAACTCATTTGACAAGTTCACAGGAGAAATGAGGTCGACAAAAATGCTGGAGAAACTTAGCGGGTGAGGCAGCATCTATGGAGAGAAGGAATAGGCGACGTTTTGGGTCGAGACTCTTCTTCAGATTTACCCCATTAATACTAACCGCACTTGTGAAAGCTACTAATTAAGGAAACAAAGCTGCTAATTAAGGAAACAGAGCTTCACCGAAACCAAGCCCCACCCAAAAACGAACCAGTATTAGAGAAACAGTAGCATTTCATTAAGCTTTCACCAAATTCCCCTCAACTCCTTTGGCATGTTACTTATAAAATGACTCAATCATCGAGCATAAGCGTCTTTTTTACATTGTTCATTGCACCGGAAGTTGAGAGATGAGCAGACATGCAAAACAAATTACTTCAATGAAAAAACCTAACTGTATTAAAAGTGTATAGGAATGAACTGCAGATGCTGGTTTATACCGAAGATCAGACACAAAATGCTGGAGTAACTCAGCGGGTCAGGCCGCATCTCTGGAGAAAAGGAATAGGCGATGTTTCAGGTCGGAACCCTTCTTCGGACTGTATTAAAAGTGATCATGTTTTGCCATAAAGTGTACACCACTTTATCTAATCAGCATTCAAAGCTTGCTAGTGACTGAATATCTAACCTGAAAGCACCACTTGAAGCATAAACTGCATCGTCAAAACCACAATTAGTCAGAACTGTCATCTTCCGGTACAAAAAACACTGGTTATCTGTGGCATATAACTGCCAAATACTCAAGCATGGGGAAAAAAAGACCAAGACGAAATGTTTTTTTAGCAAAAGATGGAAATACCTAAATGTAGAAACAAAGAACTGCAGGTTGGTTTATACCAAAGATAAACACAAAGTGCTGGAGTAACTCAGCAGGGCAACTCTGGAGAAAAAAGGATGGGCGAAATTTTGGGCCGATACCCGTTTTGCTGAACACCTCCTCTCATTCCGCCTAGGCCTAAGCGATCTCCCAGTTGCTAAACACTTTATATTGCTATACTGACCTTTCTGTCCTGGTTCTCCTCCACTGTCACAATGAAGCCCAACACTAATTGGGGGAACAGCACCTCATATTTTGTTTGGGCAGCTTTAGCTCGCTCTCCATCCTTCTTCCACCATAGTTGTCCGACTAGCTTCATTGTCCTTTGTGTTAAAGAAGGAACTGCAGATGCTGGAGAATCGAGGGTACACAAAAAGCTGGAGAAACTCAGCGGGTGCAGCAGCATCTAAGGAGCGAAGGAGATAGGCGACGTTTCGGGTCGAGACCCTTCTTCAGACTGGGCTGTTTAAGTTATGGTGCTCGAGATGGTGGCCTGGTGTTCGTCAGTGGGGTCATGGTCCAGGGGTAAGTAGGAGGAGGTGTCCGAGAGTTGGCGCGCGGCCTCCGCTTTGTAGAGATCGATGCGCCAGACTACCACGGCACCTCCCTTGTCGGCGGGTTTGATAACCCAGTCTGGGTTGTTACGGAGTGAGTCGATGGCAGTACGTTCAGGGCTGGAGAGATTGGAGTGAGACAGGGGGGTGGAGAAGTCGAGGCGGTTGATGTCCCGACGGCAGTTCTGGATAAATAGTTCTACAGCCGGAAGGCTACGAGGGGGGGTCCAAGTGGAGGTGGTACGTGGGAGACTGGAAAAGGGATCATCAGTGGGGGGCGAGGGCTTCTTCCCGTGGAAGAACGCTGTGAGGCGGAGGCGACGGTAGAAGAGCTCCAAGTCGTGGTGGGCGCGGAACTCATTGAGGTGGGGACGGAGGGGGACAAAGGTGAGACCTCTTCTGAGGACAGACCGTTCGATGTCGGAGAGGGGGAGGTCCGGGGGGATGGTGAACACGCGGCAAGGATGGGGGTTGTGGCCGGAGGAAGGCAGGTGAGTGGACTGAGGACGAAGCGTTGTGTGGTGGGGGGGTGGAGGGTGGTCAGGCGGTGGGGGGTATGGGGGCTGTGGTGTGGGTGGGGAAGAGCAGGGGTTACATGGTAGGGGGGGGGGATGGGGAAGACCCAGTGGAATAGCCACTAAGGTTACTGGGGCTGGGGAGACAGGCACTAGGACCCAGTGCCGTTAAAGACAGAGTGGTGGGAGGAGTTAGCAACGTGGAGGCTTCAGGCCCACTGCAGAGTCCAGTCTGCAGGTGAGGCGACGGCTGCGGGCTGCTGGAGGGCGGTGGAGTGTCGTGGGTCAGCGGACCCGAAGGTAGGAGTCCGCGGGCAGTGGAGTCGGCGGGCGATGCGTTGGAGGTCCCGGTGGGCGGGTGGGCGGTCCGACTGGTGAGGCGGCGAGATGAGTGGGGTGCGGTGCGGCGGCCGTGTTCGGGCAGCCCCGGTCCGGCGGCGATGCAAGGCTGTGGTCTTCGGCAGGCCCAGTCTGAAGAAGGGTCTCGACCCGAAACGTCGCCTATCTCCTTCGCTCCTTAGATGCTGCTGCACCCGCTGAGTTTCTCCAGCTTTTTGTGTACCCTAGCTTCATTGTCCTCCTGATCAATTTTACTGACATTTTACTGATTGTATGCCTCGTTGTAACCTTCCTCTCAGCTAACAATTCTACATTTCCTTGATCAACCTGCTTTGATATGTCATTTTCACACCTTCACCTACTGAATCTCAGTCTGAAGAAGGATCTTGATCCAAAACTTCACACATCCTTTTCCTCCAGAGATGCTGCTTGACATGCTAAGTTACTCAGCACTTTGTTTCTATCTATGGAAATGCCTACTTTTCTCCATTCATTCTATTGAGGAGGCCTCACAAGCCTGACCACATCTGATTTAATAGATGACAGATATGAAGCAATTAGCCTGAAAAATATTCACTGGTTAAAAACGACAGTAGTAGTTAAGCTGCTATCTAAATATTCTAAACCCTGGATTTACAATCACTCCATTGATCATTCACTCCCTCTGTCACCAGCACACTGTCAGAGCATTACAATCAACAAAAGGTGCCCCAAAGAAAAATCAACACTTCAACAATACTTCCCAAGCACTTCAGTACCATGCCAGTTAATGGTACAACTGCAGAAAGTGCCTGTGAATATCAAACACCTCTCTAGATGAAAGATCTTGACACGAAACGCTAAATGCCCACTTCCCTCCACAGATGCTGCCTGACTGACTGCGTACCTCAAGAAACTCGCTCGTTGCTCTTGATCCAAGTCTCTTACATATGAACGGATTTAATTTCTCAAAAATCATGTCCCCTCCTGACCTGGAAGAACATTCATCAAAGATAAAGGAAGCTACTAGAAATCCGAAATAACACCCCCCCCCCCCCATCCTCAAAAAAAATGCTGCATATAATCAGCACATCAGGTAAAATGTTTGCAGAAAAGAATAAAAACAAGTTTTCAGAATCTTTCATCAGAACTAAGTTAATGAGAAGAGGGAAGCGAAAGGATAGAGACAAACGGAACTAAAAGATAGGATGGGTGTGTACAAGCCCAGGAAGATAAGTCATGGTTTGTTAATCATGCCATCCATCTGATGGAGACACAAAGTGAATTTCATTTCTCACCAGCAAATTTCTGCACATGTTGCAGTTCTGAAATAAGATATGGAAATGTTCCAAATACTCAGGATAGGAGATCAGGTGGAGAAAGAAACAAGTTAACTTGAAGTAGTTGACCCTTCATCATTACTTTTATTCACAGGATCCATGAAACAAAAGCAGGTTGAAATAATGTTTATTTAGAAAACTTTGCTTGTGGACCTTAATTAGAAGTTAGAAGATCAGGGACACAAATCTACTGGCTGCAAAGAGACCTCCAAATAAAATATTCATGACCACTTGGGAAACAATGGAGAGATATTCACTAGACTTTACTTTGGAGATACAGCGCAGAAACAGGCTCTTCGGGCAACCAAGTCCACGCCAATCAGTGATCACCTCGTACACCAGCACTATCCTACACACTAGTGACAATTTACAATTTTTTACCAAACTCAATTAATCTATAAGTAGGGTCTTGGACCACAGACCTGCATGCTAAACCCAAATGTCTCTGCAAAGGAGTTCTGGTAAAAGATCCTTGACTTAAAATATTGACTGTTTCTGTCCATTGATGCGGCCTACAAATTACAAGTATATTCTATTCCAATCTTCCATTAACCAACCTCTTACATTGCATCCATATATATTTAAGCATCCAAAATGCTACAATTGGTATCTGAAATCGCAAGGAGCCCTTTGATTTTGAAATTCACACTGTCATTTTCATATTTCTTCAAGGTACACTCTCTAATCTCCTCCCATTCACAATCCTCGAACATCTCTACTTCTAATGCACTTGCTCAAGTGCCCAATGTTGCCCAGACTGAAAAGAAAAATAAGGAGATTGTTACAACAAGTGGCATTGTGCTTTGTTTTAAAAAGAAAATGAGCAGCTAATCTTAGTACTTCACAAGAAAAATCCCAATAGGGAATTTCATCCCATCATATGAAACAGCATTTCCTACTACAGTTATGTGCTTTTTCTAATTATTTAGATCGTTACATACACTTGCAATTACCGTTAGCTGGCATATTCTATTGCAGTAATAAATAATTGCCCAAGCTGCAGAGAAAAGGTGGTTCCACATTTTATATCTATATAAAACGTTGAAATACTATCATTCAATTATGAAACACTTGGTGAAAACACCATCTAACCATCTTCAAAACAAAAAGGCAATTGTAGTTTAAATGAAAAGATGCTTCTTCCTACTGTTGCACTGAACTGCACAATACTTAATTCCAGAAGAATCGCCATTCTTGCTACTTCTCTATTGTGGTTTCTAGCACAGGAAATATCAACTTCTAACTTTGGTGCTTGGATCTATAAAATGTGGGCTTATACATCCTCTCACCAAGCATGCAATTGTGTAGTATCATTCAACAAAAACAGACTAATTCCTACAAGCTGCAGTGCAGTCATTGATTCAGGCACTGAACATGGAGTTATGCATTTCCCTGAAATTGTGATGCAGAGAAAATAAAATTAGTCATCTTAAATATATATATATATATTTTAATCTGCTTTTCTCCCTTAGAACTTCCTGTTCTTACCAAGTTAGCTCTGCAAAATATGCCACTGTGATAAAGATCTGTAGTCTTCCATATCCGACATTGGGTTAGGGTTGTGCAGGGTAGTTCAAGAACCTAATAGTTGTCAGAAAGTCGCTGTTCCTGAAGCAGGTAGTGTGGGACTTCAGGCTTCTGTACCTTCAGTCTAACAGCAGCAAGGCATTTGACATTTCAGCACAGCATTTAACAAGGTTCTGCATGGTAGGCTGCTCTGAAAGGCTAGATCGCACGGGATCCAAGAAGTGACATCATGTATCATTGAGATAGCCGACTGGATAGAAAACTGTCTTCATGGAAGGAAGCAGAAGGTGATAGTGGAAGTTTGTCTTTCGGACTGGAGGCCTGTGACCAGTGATGTGCTTCAGGGTTTGGTGCAGTGCACATCGCTGTTTGTCACCTATATCAATGATTTTGATGAGGGCAAAATAAGACATGATTAGCAAGTTAGCAGATGACACTAAAGTGGATTGTATTGTAGATAGTGAAGATGGTTGTCAAAAATTGCAGCAGGATCTTGATCGGTTGGGCAAGTGGGCTGAGGAATGGTTGATGGAATTTAATACAAAGACGTGTTAGTGTTGCATCTTGGGAAGTCTAACAAGGGCTGGACCTACACAGTGAATGGCGGGCCCTGGGGAGGGTGGAAGATCAGAGGGATCTAGGAGTGCAGGTACGTGTTTCTTTGAAAGTGGCGTCACAGGAAGATATGGTGGTCAAGAAGGATGTCGGCACGTTGGCCTTCATCAGAGTACTGAGTGGAGAAGTTGGAAGGACGTCATGGTTATTGATGACATTGATGAGGTCACATTTAGAGTATTATGTCCAGTTTTGGTCACCCTGTTATTGAAAAGATGTTAAGCTGAAAAGGGTTGCCAGGACTGGGCTATAGAGATAAGGAGGGCAGACTATGAATTTATTCCTTGGAGTGCAGAAGGATAAGGGATAATCTTACAATGGTATATAAGATCATGAGAGGAATAGATAGGGCAAATGTATGGAGTCTTTTACCCAGAGTAGGGGAATCAAGAAACAGAGGATATAGGTTTATGGTGAGGGCGGGGGAGGGGTGGGGATGTAATAGGAATCCGAGGGGCAACTTTTCTTGCACAAAGTGTGGTAGGTATATGGAGCGAGCTGCCGGGGAAGTAGTTGAGGCAGGCACTATCACAATGTTTAAAAATCATTTAGACAGGTACATGGATAGGATAGGGTTAGAGGGATATGGGCCAAACCCAGGTAGGGTCTCAACCAGGTAGGTAGGACAAGCATAGATAGGGCATGTTGGTCGGCATGGGCAAGTTGGGCTGAAGGACCCATTTCAATGCCGTGTGACTATGCAAAGCAGCAGGAAGAATGAATTATCCACTTTTAAACAATAATATGATTGCTTTTACTTTTATTGGTGACTACAAATTCCTGGACATTAACATCTTTTTTCAAGTAGATAATGAGACAGTAGTGATTATAATATTAAAAAAAACAGCATATAATCACCAATCATAGAAATTACCTCAATACTAAATTAATTATCTGGTGCAAATCTATGGGAGCACTGCATTGACAATATCAAAGCAAGGCCTCGTCTGCTCTCTCAAGTGGAAGCAAAGAAATGCATGGACTGTTTTTGTGGCAATGGGGTGAGACGGAAATAAAATTGAATTATCAACACAATTGATTATTCCTCAATCAAATATGTGACGTTTCGGGTCGAAACCCTTCTTCAGGCTGATGTGGGAATGGTTGCGGGAGATCTGAGAAGTGGAGGGGAAAGAAGGAGAAAGCAGGAACTACCTGAAATTGGAGAAGTCAATGTTCATACCTCTGGGGTGTAAACTATGCAAACAAAATATGAGGTCCCGCTCCTCCAATTTACAGTGGGCCTTACTCTGGCCATGGAGGAGTCCCAGGACAAAGGTTGGAATCGGAAATGGGAGGGGGAGTTAAAGTGCTGAGCCACCGGGAGATCAGGTTGGTTATTGCGAACCGACCCGAGGCGTGTTGGGCGAAGGGATCACCAAGCCTACGCGTGGTCTCACTGATGTAGAGCAGCTGACATCTAGAGCAGCAGATGCAATAGATGAGGTTGGATGAGGTGCAGGTGAACCTCTGCCGCATGGAAAGACTGCTTGGGTCCTTGGATGGAGTCAAGGGGGGAGGTAAAGCGACAAGTGTAGCATTTCCTGCAGTTGCAAGGGAATGTACCAGGGAAGATGTGGCCAGTGGTGGGATCCCGTTGGTGGACAAAGCTGGAAAAAATCAGCGGGTGAGGCAGCATCTATGGAGCGAAGGAATAGGCGACGTTTCGGGTCGAGACCCTTCTTCAGACTGATGTCGGGATGGGGGTGGAGTGGGAAAAAGAAAGGAAGAGGCGGAGACAGTAGGCTGATGGAGAGCAGGGAATGGGAGGGGAAGGAAGGAGAAAGCAAGGACTACCTGAAATTGGAAATGCCAATGTTCATACCGCTGGTGTGTAAACTACCCAAGCGAAATATGAGGTGCTGTTCCTCCAATTTGCGGTGGGCCCAGGATAGAAAGGTCGGATTCGGAATGGGAGGGGGAGTTGAAGTGCTGAGCCACCGGGAGATCAGGTTAGTTATTGCGAACTGAGTGTAGATGTGTGAAGCGATCGCCAAGCCTGCACTTGGTCTCACCGAGGTTGATCATAAACTGAATAATCCAACCAGATTTTTGTTTGGAAGTGGAAAGAAATAACAGAAATGGCATTCATTGCAACGTGCAAAAAGAGATGAGATACTGTATTGTAATTTTGCTGCATGTCATTGCGGAATATATGATGTCGTGATTGGTGAATATGTTTAGTTTGTGATTCTGCTGAGGAGAGACCATTCGGTATCTGAGAGCGGGAGGTCAGGTGGGATAGTGAACACACGGCAAGGATGGGGGTTGGGGCTGGAGGAAGGCAGGTGAGTGGACAGAGGCTGAGGCAATGTCTGGTAGGGGGGGTAGTGGGTGATCAGGAGGGGGTTATGAGGACCATAGCGTGGGTGGGGAGGAGCTGGGGTCACATGGTGTGAGAGGGAAGGGGAAGGCCCTGTGGAACGACCACTGCGGTTCCCTGTTGGGGGAGGGGGGAGCACTAGGACCCAGCACAGTTAGACCCCGTGATGTCAGAGTCTGCAGCGTGGTGACTTCAGGTCCGGTGCTGAGCCTAGGACTCAGTTAAGGCGACGGCTGCGGCCTTCTGGAGGGCGGTGGAGTGGCGAGGGTCAGTAGAGTAGATGGTGGAGGCCCGCAGAGAGTGGAGTCCGGGTCAGCGGGCGAAGCGTAGGAGGTCCCGGTCAGTGGACGGCCAGTCAGGAGGGCCCAGTGAGGCGGTCCCAATGAAACCCGGCGGGCCCGTTGAGGCGGTGAGGCAGCGAGGTTCGGCGGGCCCGTTGAGGCGGCGAGGTTCGGCGGACCCAGTGAGGCGGCGAGGTTCGGCGGACCCAGTGAGGCGGCGAGGTTCGGCGGACCCAGTGAGGCGGCGAGGTTCGGCGGACCCAGTGAGGCGGCGAGGTTCGGCGGACCCAGTGAGGCGGCGAGGTTCGGCGGACCCAGTGAGGCGGGCAAGGTGTGGCAGTCCCGTTTTGGTGGCGTTGAGTCGGAGGAATTGAGGAGGTAGCAAGGGTCGGCGTTATCAATGAGGGGGCGATAGTCAGAGTTACGAGTGAGGCAACGTGGATCAGCGTCATCAGTGGGTGGGTGAAGCTTGGCAGCAGCGGCCACATGGAGGTCGGCGACGGCTTCTGTGGTCCGGGCCTGAGGTCGGTCAAAGAGGCAGTGAGTGCTGATGCTGCTCCTCCTGGCAAAGATGGCGTAACGGGACTTGGCCTGGTGGTGTTCGGTGCAGATCAGCGTTGGAGCCTGGGGCCTGCAGGCTGTCGAGTCGCGGAGTGTTGATGGCAGGAGCAGCCTGGAGGTGGGCGAGTTTAAGGTCCTTGGTGGAGTCCAAGTGGGCAAGGAATTGTTTATTGAAGACGTGGATCTGCCGTAGGATGAAGTATAGTTGGAATGCATTGCAGGTCTGGGTGAGTGAGGCCCAAAGTTTCAGGAGAGTCAAAGCGAGGTCCTGCTGGTGCCGACGCATCACAGCCAGAGTAGATCGCAGAGCACGGAAGGAGAACTGCCATGAAAGGTGGGAGATAGTCAGTCGATATCTATAGTCCGGATTGGGTCCAAACTGGGAGGTAGAGAACTGGAGCTGGAAACGATGAGGTACAAGATGGAGGCGCTGGCAAGTCCCGAGAAAGCAAACGTGGCTGTGGTAACGGGTCTGGGTTAAGATGTGGTCGTAGAGTTGGAGGGAAGGGGGGGAAATCACAGAGTGGGGGCAGTGAGAGAGGAGGTTGTTAAACTGTCTTCTGAGAGAGGAGGAAAACTTCAAAGTAGGCATACCTTGAGAGGATTTCACAGTGGATCAGACAAAATGTTTAATAAGGAACTGCAGATGCAGGAAAATCAAAGGTAGACAAAAATGCTGGTGAGGCAGCATCTATGGAGCAAAGCAAATAGGCGACGTTTCGGGCCGAGAACCTTCTTCAGACTGATGTGGGGATGGGGGCTGGAAGAAGAAAGGAAGCGGCGGAGACAGTGGGCTGTGGGAGAGCTGGGAAAGGAGGGGAAAGAAGGTGAAATCCGGGACAACCTGAAATTGAAGAAGTCAATGCCCATACCGCTAGTGAAAAACTTGGTACAGTAAGTTAGTCCCTGGTGAGATGGGAGCTTACAGTCCTAATGGCTTCTGGGAAGAAACTCCTTCTCATCCTCTCTGTTTTCACAGCATGGCAAAGGAGGCGTTTGCCTGGCCGTAGCAGCTGGAACAGTCCATTGCTGGGGTGGAAGGGGTCCCCTATGATCTTGCACCTTCTGATGTATAGTTCCTGCATGGGGGGGGCGAGTGAAGTTCCCATTGTGCATTCAGCCAAACGCACTACTCTCTGCAGAGCCTTCTTATTCTGGGCAGAGCAGTTCCCAAACCAGATTGTAATGTTTCCGGACAAGATGCTTTCCACAGCCGCTGAGTAGAAGCACTGGAGGATCCTCAGAGACACTCTGAATTTACTCAATGGTAAAGGCGTTTACCATTTCCTCAATGGTAAAGGTGGTAGAGGCGCTGCGTTGCCTTACTCACCACTGTGGCAGCGTGTGATGCCCATGTCAGATCCTCTGAGATGTGGACTCCCAGGTATTTAAAGCAGCTCACCCAATCCACAGTATCCCCATTTACCTTCAGTGGTGTGTACGTCCTCGGATGTTGTGCCCTCCTAAAATCCACGATCAACTCTTTAGTTTTTTTTTGATATTCAAGAGGAGGCTGTTTTCCTGACACCAGAGTGCCAGATCAGCCACCTCCTCCTGGTAGGCCTTCTCATCGTTATCGGAGATCAGGCCCACCACCACAGTGTCATCAGCAAATTTGATTATAGAGTTGGAGCTGAACCTAGCCACACAGTCATGTGTGTACAGGCTGTACAGTAGGGGGCTGAGGACGCAACCCTGGGGGGATCCTGTGCTCAGGGTGAGGGACTTTGATGTATTTCCACCCATCTTGACTACCTGGGACCTGGCAATGAGAAAGTCCAGGACCTAGGCCCACAGGGGGGTGTTGAGCCCTAATTCCAGCAGCTTCTCCACAAGTCTGGTGGGGACTATTGTGTTGAAGGCTGGACTGCAGTCTATGAACAGCATCATCACATAGCCGCCTCTTCAGGCTGTCAAGGTGAGAGAGAGAGAGGTGTGCAGGACCTGTCAGACCGCATCGTCCGTGGATCCGTTCGGACGGTATGCGAATTGTAGTGGGTCGATGTAGTGAAGGAGGAAGGCGCAGATGTGTTTCTTGACCAACCTCTCAAAGCATTTCATGACTACCGAGGTAAGAGCCACCGGACAATAGCCATTCAGACAAGCTGGGGAGGCAGCCTTTGGTACAGGTACAATGACGGATCTTTTGAAGCAGGCAGGGACCACGGACTTGGCCAGGGATAGGTTGAATATTGTAGTGAGCACCGGAACTAGCTATGTAGCACAAGACTTAAGTACTCGCCCCGATATGCCATCTGGGCCTACAGCTTTCCTCATGTTCACACGTGTCAGAGCCCTCCTCACGTCGTGCTCGGACTACAATGACATCCCCAGCGGTGGCCTTCCCTCACTAGCCAGCGCTCTGGCGGGGTTGTCGTTAGCCGGCAAGCCTGGTGATGTTGCATGTCTCGAAACAAGCATAGAAAGAGTTCAGGTCATCAACTAGGGAGGTGCCGGCACTTCCGGTTGAGGGGGGACTGCTCCGGTAGTTGGTTATAGTCCGTAGCCCCTCCCAAAGGCGTCTGGTGTCCTGCTGCTCCATCTGTGTCTCCATCTTTTCCCTGTACCTCCTCTTTGCGTCCTTCACCGCCCTTCGCAGTCGGTAGGACTCTCCCTTTAGACGTCCACATATCCGGATGCCAGGCCAGAGTTGTAGGCAACGGTGCGAGCATTCAAGGCAACACGAACGGACCTGTCCACCCAAGGTTTTTGGTTCGGAAAGATGCTAACCCTTACCATGGGGACAATGTTATCGGCTATTGTTGCGATGAAGTCCGTGACTGCTTCGCGAACTCACTGACGTCCCTGGAACTTGTTTGGAACATATTCTAGTCGACATCTGTCAGTGCATCTTGCAGCATGGCCTCTGACTGGTCGGACCACCGCTTTACGTCCCTTGTCACTGCCGCTTCCCGTACTATCCTCTGTTTATTCTCCGGCAGCAGGAAAATGGCAGCGTGGTCAGATTTTCCTAAAGGAGAAGGTTAAACGGCCTTGTAGCCCTTCCAGAACGGCGTATAGCAGTGGTCCATTGTTCTTTACCCCTGGTGGCACACGCGATGTGTTGGTAGAACAGTAAAGCATCATGCAGTGAATAAATTCTAAGCTGCTGTGGAAGTAAACTACGCATTCGGTCGTAAATAATGCATCTCATTTCTTGCCCTCCAATGACCCACACAAACCACATAAAATGTTTCCTTGTGAATTTTTTGACACTGATTATTATGTTGCTAGAATTATAAATTAAGTTCAATTACATATATGTTGTGGCTAAATGCATGGTAATATTTTCTGTATCCATTTGCTACTTAAAACTTGCATAAAATCAATCAGCGTCACATTCACAGATACAGTCAATAAGATATTGGATATTCACAAAATGGATAAGATTGTAAAATCTCTATATTACTTTAAACACAGCACTCCATAAAAAAAATCAATTATGAAAATTCCATCGTTGGATGAATAAAACAAGAAATATTCTAACAAACCACGGAGTGATGCTCAAAATGATTCGCCAATAAACGAGGGTGAGCTTTTAAAAAAAAAAAAAAAAAATCAGAAAAAGACAATGCCAAAATATAAAATTGCATTTCAGGCACGTGCCGTGAGTGATTTCTCAGGGTGGGCAGTCAGTCGGCTTTTAAAAACAAAACTTAAACCGCGCATGCGCACATTGTTCCCTCCATAAAAATAAAAAATAAAAATAAAGACAGTAACAATTCAATTGGCCCAAGGCTTCCAAGTCTCCTTTATTCTGAATTACTGAATGGTTGGGGGTGTGCAGGGAGATGGCAGGTGGTGGTCGAGGAACATGCCAGTAACTCACTCACCGCTGCAGCGGCACTCCGGACGCAGAGCCACCGCATTGTGGAAGCAACTCGGGTTGCTGCGAGCGGCAGCCGGGACCTGACAGCAGAACTGGCCGCCACTTCATCGCTTTCTAACAGCCTGCTCACCTTTGGCAGTGCTCTCTGTCTGAACACCTCTCACCTGTTGCTCGCCGATTTCGCTCAGTCAGCCGCTTCCCGCAAATCCTTAAATTCCCACAGCTGAGTAACCGCAATCACGCTGTCGGAATTTAAGGATTTGCGGGGAAGCGGCTGACATGAGTGAGGCCGGCGAGTGGCAGGAGAGAGGTTTTTAGACGGAGAGCTGCCAGAGGTGAGCGGGGGCTGGCAGAAGGCGCTGAGGTGGCGGCTGGTTCCGCTGTCCAGCCCAGCGGCAGCTCGCAGCCCCCTGAGCTACTCTCCCCCCCCCCCCCCCCCCCGGGCCTCCATGCGGTGGCTCCTTGCAAGGAGCATCGCAAGTGGGTTACTGGCATGATCACGATCCCCTCCTTCACAACGCTCCTGCCCTCCCCGCAACTTTACCCATACGCTGTGAAAGGACCCACCCTGGGAAATACGGTATTTAAAAACATATGGCACCAAGAAATGTACTTACCACATTATCAGTACACAAACTCCATTCTTCTCTCTTTGTTTCTTAAAATACGCTTAAGATAATGGCAATCCATATTTTAAAAACTCGCCAAGAAACTAGCGCTGCACATGCGCAGTAGGCTGCTGCGCCCACGCAGTACAGCAAAGGCAGAATTTCAGCTGCTTTCAGCTCCCCTTGAAATTGACGGCTTCAAGCAGCGCCGACGGCACGTGGGCTGCACAGACCTTCGCGTGTTGCAAGTACTGCAGATGAACGGCACGGAGAATTATGCCTATCTAAGAGATCGATCTCTTAGATAGGCATAATTCTCCCATGCCTTTACTATATCTAGCAATTACCATTTTATAATTTTAGTCAGGGCAGGCAGTGACTACCTTGCCTTTCCTGACGGCACGTGCCTGTTGCATTTAAACGTAGCATTGGTCCGATATATAGAATCAAAGTGCTTTTTACAGCTGGATATTCAAACTATAACAAGGATACCAAAATATAATAAATCTTGAAGAAAAAGAGCAAAAGATAATATCGCCCTTTTGCTGTTACACCTATTGCAACTATTGACCTTTCACAAAGAGAGGTATTATTTTAAGCTTAAAATTTAAGACATTTCATTGGGCACCACACACTCCGTGATTCTGTAAACAACCAACACCTTAAAATAACTCAAGTTACTCAGTAAACCCGGAGCCTTGCCCTGTGAGCTCATCCACTGTAACACTGGTAACTTATAACACCATTGCACTGTTTTCAAGCAACAAGAAAGTCCGTGCAAGAACTAATCACCTAATAATGCTTTTGGCAACATTTGTAATCCGCAGCAGGTTTTGTCACATGAAGCACCATACACTTAAATCATTAGCACCCAGCATGAACAGGTAGGATATTAAGGACTGAAAATGATGTGAATACTCATTAAACTAGGCAGCACCTGTGAAAAGAGAAATGGCCTGCATTTCACGTCGAGGCCTTTTGTCCAACCTTCATAAAGGGTTTCAGTTCAGAAACTTTAACTCTTGCTTTTCTGTCAACCCCGAGTGTTTCCATCATTTTGTAGTTTTGTTTCAGATATCCAGCCTGTGCCAATTTTGATTTTTCAAAAGCATTAAGGGATTAGAGAAAGTGCAGAAGAGATTTCACAGAATATTGGCAAGTATGCATTAATTTAGTTATGCACTGCATAAAGGAATGAAAATGTAATTACAAATAATAGGCGTATCAATCAATCCCATCAATTCCAACAATATTCAGGTATAACCTGGGTATAAAAAGGCATAACACCAACATGTTCATTGAATTAGTCTTGTTATTGTTTATTTTCAATCGCCTATCACAAACATAGGACACTGATTGAAATGTAACGCTTACTGATATTTTCTGCACTTCTTTTTGTGAGATATGCGATATGCTCACAATCACTACTCAGAGACTAAATCGTGGAAGCAAGAGACTCTTTATTTGCGAGTCTGCAGAGTTGGGTGCCTCTCCAGGTTGAGATACACCGAAGTCAGAAAGGTAAACCCCTTTATACACATAATTCTACATTCAATCTCCCCTTCGGACCCTCTCCAATCAGGGCACTGAGGTGCACAGTCTGTAGGTACGTTCCCCCAGTACCTCCCACATCATACATCGCATGTCCAGACATGTGCATGGTAATGAGCAGTTTCTTGGCCAGGGGTGTGTTGTAATATTCATTTATTTTATTAAGCATGCTCAGTTGTCTATGACCTGCCCTAGTTTTGCTCAACTCCAATTGAACTCTCTCAGTTCTCCTATATCAGCACTAAAGCTAAGCTATGGTGACAAGGGTCCCATCTATCACTCCCTTCTACTGATAGGGGTCTATCTACATCACTCCCTTCTACCGCTATACAATGCTATCACTTCTTACTCAAGGATGGCCCTGGTAACTTTTATACACAGCTGTGTCAGAACCCTCTCCCTGGCCTCTATCGGTTTGAATCCTCTTTAAAGCCCCTTACAATAGTGGGGTTTAATCACTTTATCCCTCACATTTTTAAAAGATGTATTCGACAGAAATTGACATTTCATTCCATAATTGTTTCTGTGAACTAGTTTTGCACATTTTGTCCATTTGCAAGTGCAATATTCTTACAACAGAATCAAGCTTTTTATCTGTAATCTTCTTTAATTTGCATCCAGCTCAACAAAAAAATTTAAGCCTCACCAAACCTTTGCAGTCTAACCACCATCACCAGTTGTGCAAGTATTATTGATCATCAAGCTCTATAAAAGTCGCATCGTATCTCCATGGTAATCCACTTTATCCCCCCAACCCACCTGCAGTCGCACAGTGGGTAGACTTGCCACAGGGAATCCACCACAGTTGTCGCTCCCCCTGTGACCACGTGGTTTTACGTACTCCGAAGACACTTTGTTCAGTGTGAAGAATAGTGTTAGTGTACTGATCGCAGATGGATTCATGGCCAGTCCACGCTGAATAAAGTAAAGCTCACCACACCTTCATGGGAGTCCATATAATTTTTGCACTCAGCCCAGATCCTTTTAACATCTGTGTTTATCAATGCTTCACCATAAATCTTTCCGCCTTTAATTCTTATAACATGATTTTCCCATCAACAGTAAGTAACCGATTATAACGATAATGTTCACTATTTCACATCTTGGTCAATGGACAAGTTGGCAAGGGCTTTCCATGAGTGACTAAGAATGGACATTCATGAATATATGCTCAAGACAATCTGTGTCAATGCTGAATGAATTTTCTGCATCAAAACATGGAAATGTTGACATAACAAAGCAATTGCTATGGTCACCACAAATAGCAAGTAATACGGACAGCTTCAAAATAACTCACGTATGGGATAATAATTTCATCAGAAATTCCACATTAATCATTATCATAAAATTATTTTTACAAGTGTAAAAGATTAGGCACTGTCATGAAACCCTTCAACTGATTACTCATCTACAATATTTGAGTCAGTCTTTCCCACCCAAGTATTATAGCGACAAAATTAAGTTCCACCCAGTTATCATTTTTTAGTTTCTTCGTAAAATTGTTGAGAATGCAACCTCAAAATGAACTCAAACACCATCATTAAAATGATAGACCTAATTTTCAAAAGGACTCACACTGAGCAAGGGACAAAACAGACAACAGTGATAGACATAAAATGTTGGAGAACTCAGCAGGTCAGGCAGCATCCTGGAGAAAAGAAATAAGTGATGTTTCGGTTCGAGACCCTTCTTTGGACCCGTTTCTGACAAAGTGTCTCAACCTGAAACGTCACCTATGAACAAGAATTACTAAACCCCAGTAATCTACGAACTTTGTGCTGGATTTTTCTAGAGTTGCTGCCTGACCTGCTGAGTTACTCCTGCATTTTGTGACTATCTTCAGTGTAAACCAGCATCTGCAGCTCCTTCCTACATCAGTAATAAATATACTGTGTTGGATTTTCAGTAATCAGAGTGGAACACATATCATTGGAGTTATGAAGCAGCAGCATGAACTGTTGCAGCACCCTGCCATTCACAGCAAGTCCCTGGGACATAGGGATTATTTCACACATTTCAGAAACTGCCTTTCAAACCATTACAGACATTAATGATATAATCCACCAAGGCATTCAGTGCCCCAGCATGGCCTTTCATTGACTCAAAGGGTGGTACATATATAGAATAAACTGCCAGATGAAGTGATTGAGGCAGGTACATTTAAAGAACATTTTAGGTTTTAAAATGTAAAACGGTTTAAATGACATGGTTTAAATACAGGCAAATGGGAGTAGCATTAAATGGGTGTTTTGGGCACACAAGAGCCCTGTTTCTGTGCTGTATAACTCTATGACTGGGAAGTTTGAAAGTCAGGATCCAAAATCCAGCACAAAGTTCATAGTCTATTGGGGTGTAGTAATTCTTGGTCATTTTATAATTATTTATATAGTCATTTCAGTTCCTTGGTCATGTTCATTTTCAAAATCTGGACAGCATCAACAAGGCCAACATTTATTGACAAACCCCGTATCCATGAAATTGATAATGATGAGCCTCTTCCTCAAACCACTGCAGTCCTTCCGAAAAACAACATTTTTCACTGCATCTCAGTACATATACAATAATAAACCAATACCAATGAAGGAACGCCCACAGTGTTGTTGTATAGGAAGTACCAGGAATTAGATTCAGCAGTGATGGAAAGGCACGTCAGAATGGCATGCGAGGAAACACTGCAGGTTCTGGTGCTCTCATGCACCCGTTTCCCTTGATTTTCTTTCTTTTCTTAGCATTAGACTCGTAAGTTAATGTGCCAGTGCAAGTTTTATATACTAAATACACCGCAGCCAAAGAATGGAAATGGTGGATGGAATAAATGTTTGGCATGGTTGTTGGGGGTGCCAATCAAGCAGATTCCTTTGTCCTCTTCAGGAGATGTTAACATTGCATAATTTTAGGTAAGAGGGTGTTCCATCTCACCACTGACCTCTGCCGTGATGGTGGCAAGGCCTCATGCTGATCAGATGTTGATGACGGGGGGATAACACGACGGAATACTCCGAGCCAGTGGTTTTATTCACTCTTGCTGAAAAGGATCTCTGTCTGGCACTTCTGTGGCGCAAATGTTACTTGCCACCTATCAGTCTGTGCCTAAATATCATCTCAGTCTTCCTGTATACATGCATAGGCTGCTTAATTTATTGTACAGATGAAAATGGAATTGAACATTGAACAATCTTTTGTAAACATCCCCCCCTCTTTCCAGCTTATGATGAAGGAACTCGTGTATCAATGTCCTGAGACTAGAACAATTGATGCCTGGCACCCATGTTTTTTTCTGCAAGGTATGACTCCACCCAAGAGTGAAGAGTGTTTTATTGTTATACGTCCCAAAATGGAGCAAATAATGTCTTACTTGCAGCAACACAACTGAATAAAGCAAAGATACAAACAATGCCCCCCAAGTCTATGTAGTTCAGAGCTTATTTGGAGCTTGTAGTGTTAAATAGGCTAAATAGCCTGTCCCACTTTCCCAAGTTATTCACAAAATTTCCAGAGTTATTCACAAATTCTCCCGAGTTTTCCCCTTGATTCAAACTCGCAGAATGTTCGTAACGGGTCCGTAGGAGTCCGTAGATATATCGTAGTGGCTAGTTATGCCAGCCGTAGGTACTCGGGGTATCCTCCTGACTATTTTTGTACTCGTGGATATTTTTTATCAGGCTGGAAAAAACGTCCCGACTTACCTGATGCCCCGAGCACCTACGGCTGGCATAACGAGCCGCTACGATATATCTACGGACTCCCATGGACCCTTTACGAACATTCTGCGAGTTTGAATCAAGGGGAAAACTCGGGAGAATTTGTGAACAACTCTGGAAAGTTCGTGAAGACCCAGGGAAAGTGGGACAGGCCCTAATGGTTGGGGGGGGGGGGGGGGGGGGGAAGATGCTGCTCCTGAACCTGGATGTTTCAGTTTTTAAGCTCCTATTTCACTCCTGTCATCCTCTGATGACAGGAGTGAAATGGAAGTGTGATCAGGGTCTCCGATGATGCTGCCTGCCTTTTTTAGGCGATTCCTGTAGATCCCTTTAATGGCATGGAGGTCAGTATCCATGATGGGCCAGGCAGTGTTCACCACCTTTTGCAACTCTCTTCATTCCTGGACATTCCAGTTGCCAAACTAGGCCGTGATGCAACCAGTCAATATGCTCTCTACTGTACACCTGTAGAAGTTCAAGAGAGCATTCGTTGACATACAGAATTTGGAGGTTGTAGTGTTTAATAGTCTAATGGTTGGAATCTCTTGAATCTTCTAAGGAAGTAGAGGCATTCATGGGCTTTCGTTATGATTGCACTGAAATAGCTTCCTATGGATACCCCCCATATTACAGGGCCATATTGATACCACACAGAGTTACATGTTGACTCGATGTCACTTGTAGTCACTCTCGCCTCACCCCTTGAATTCTGCTCTTTGGACTGCTGTAATGAGACCTGAATCAAGTGTTCTCAGGAATACCTAAACTTCCGAGTGAAGTTTGGGTATTCACTCAGAATATCCAAACTTCACTCGGCGAGTGAAACATTGGTGAATAAGTACCACACGATAGCTCTGTAGATTGCATCATGCATAACTCTGTTGCTGATTGAGAATAGTCTCATAATGCGTTAATTAGCCAGATTGGATTTGTTCTAATCCATTAACTCGCGTTGTTCTCTGTCCTCTTTAACGATTACCAATACTCTATATCAGAACTCTCCCATCCTAAGAGCCATAGCATTATAATTAAGGTAAACACTGTCAGAATGCACATTGTTGTTGGCAATCTCTTAAGAGTGGATTTATCTTCTGTCTAACTAAGAATTACCGAGTGCAATAAGAGAACCTTTGCTTGCCTAAGATCAAACGTAGCAGCAACTGGAATTAAACTGTCTGCTCGACTTGTGGCATTAATCTTGATGCCCTGATAATGCAGATCTCTTAAAATGTAAAGTACATTTCATAAGAAGTCACGTTAGATCAGCCACAAATTCAAAGCTAACAAATCACACAGCTGTGCATATTTTTTTTCAAATTATTAGAGAATCTCCTGAACCATTCTCTGATTATAGAATTTTCACTTTCACGTGCCGTTGTCTGGTGATATGACATCACATGATAGCTCCACTGGTGCCCTTGTCTTTATCCTGTATTAATGCCGCATGTTTTTCTGTCACTGTCCGACTGCCTGTTATCTTGTCGACTCTGTTTACACTTCTGTTTTCTCTTCCTTCCTCTGCTCTAATCCAATTATTTCTCGTCTCGACTACTACTCTCTCAGATCAGAACCATTCGAGATGGCCATCCAGCCAAGCTACGAACTGTCTTTCTGGACACAGAATGGGGGGAGACTCCATGGTCGCAAACTGTCATTCCAGTCATTCTCTTGTTGCTTTCCAGGGATACAAATTTTGTAGAAATGCATTACAAAGAGTACATCCTTGGCGATACCGTATTTCTCAATGTCTTGATATGGATGCAAAAACTCTTAAATCAATCTCCTTCTTATCTATCAACTTTTATTTGAGAAGAATGTGGGCAGTGGGTAGTTTGTAGTGGGGGAATACACAGAGCAGATTTAATTTTCTTTATAAGTGGAAGGAATAAGGATTTTTGGAAATGCTAGGGGAGGTTAATAGGTATTTAATAGATTGAGTAGGTCTGAGATTGTCCCTCACCTCTCTTCTTGTTGGCTGAAGTTGGATGTAGACACAAGGAACTGCAGATGCTGGTTTACCAAAAAAGATATAAAGTGCTGGAGTAACTCAGCGGGTCACACAGTATCTCTGGAGAACATGGATAGGTGGCCCTTCTTCAGACCAATTGTAGTAGGGGAAGTAGGGGGGTGGGAGGAAGAAAACTGGAAGAGAGGTGGGACAAAGCCTGGCAAGTGATAGGTAGATGCAGGTGTAACAGGTTAGACGTATAGAAGACTTCATAATGTATTTGTGGCCTGGGTGCCTGGTCATCTACTTATTTCCCATACACACTGCATGCAGCCACCTACAGCGCAATTTCATAATTTTAAAGGGAAGGGTAATCCTGAAATTGGGAAGCAGAATGAAAATATTGAAAGCAGGCTGCAATTATACTTTAGCATCCATTGGACCGACAAATTTAGGGTTGTGGGGAACTGGCAAAGAGAGTTGAGGCCAGCATAGATCCCCCGTGATCATTTTGAATGGCATGACAAGTTTAAGAGGCATGGTGGCCTACTTTTTCCCCCCAAACATTCTTGTGCTCTTTCCCAGGATGAGGTGTTCCAAACCAGGGCATTGGAAATGTCCTCATTCTTCAGGGAACGGGGGGGGTTCCCCTCCCCTACTATAGATGAGGCTCGCACCAGGGTCTCTTCCATACCCCGTAACACTGCTCTCTCTCTCACCATCCCCCTACTCGTAACAAGAGCAGAGTCCCCTAGTCCTCACCTTTCGCCCCACTAACCGTCACATACAACAAATAGTTCTCCATCAGTTTCGCCACCTCCAACGTGACCCCACCACTCGCCACATCTTCCCATCTCCCCCCTTCTGCTTTCCGCAAAGACCGCTCCCTCCGTAACTCCGTTGTCAATTCTTCCCTTCCCTCCCACACCCCCCCCCCCCCCTCCCCGGGCACTTTCCCTTGCAACCGCAAGAGATGCTACACTTGTCGCTTTACCTCCCCCCTCGACTCCATTCAAGGACCCAAGCAGTCGTACCAGGTGCGACAGAGGTTCACCTGCATCTCCTCCAACCTCATCTATTGCATCCGCTGCTCTAGATGTCAGCTGATCTACATCGGTGAGACCAAGCGTAGGCTTGCCGATCGTTTCGCCGAACACCTCCGCTCAGTCCGCATTAACCAACCTGACCTCCCAGTGGCTCAGCACGTCAACTCCCCCTCCCATTCCGACCTCTCTGTCCTGGGCCTCATCCATGGCCAGAGTGAGCACCACCGGAAATTGGAGGAACAGCACCACATATTCCGCGTGGGCAGTCTGCATCCAAGTGGCTTAAACATTGAATTCTCCCAATTCCGTTAGCCCTTGCTGTCTCCTCCCCTTCCTAGCTCTCCCTCAGCCCTCGGGCTCGGGCTCCTCCTTTTTACCTTTCTTCTCCCCACCCCCAACTTCTATCAGCCTGAAGAAGGGTTTCGGCCCAAAACGTTGCCCATTTCCTTCGCTCCATAGATGCTGCTGCACCTGTTGAGTTTCTCCAGTACTTTTGTCTACCTTTGTATTTAGGTTATTTCCTTCAAATTTCCTTCGAACTCCTGAAAAACAACCTTCACAAATACCAGGAAGCGGTAAAATCCGCAAGAACAAAATACTTTTCCACCCTTATCTCCAAATAATTCTAAGATCCTTTTTCCATCACTTCCATCATTTATCCTGCCCCCAGCACCAGCTTAACCAGGTCCCCGACTAAGTGCGAGGAATTTACTACATTTTTCACCACAAAGGTAAACAACATAAGAATGAATATCTCCCCACCCACCCGTGACCTGGCTGTCTCATTGGTCTGTTCTTCAAAATTTAGATTTTCCAACCTGTTACTCTACCCTCCCTTGTTAAACTGATCACCACCATGAAACCTACAACCTGCCCCCTCGACACTGCCCCCTCCGCCCTCCTAAAGGACGTCTTCATAACAGCCGGTCCAAGTATCCTCGCCATCTTCAACAGTTCTCTGGCCACTGGCACTGTACCTACCTGCTTCAAGCATGCAGTGGTCCAGCCACTCCTGAAAAAACCTACCTCGACCCCACCTTGCCAAGCAACTACAAACCCATTTCTAAACTGCCTTTCCTCTCAAAAGCCCTTGAAAAGGTAATCTTAAGTCAACTTATGCCTTACATTCACCAAAATACTATCTTGGAAACCTTTCAATCAGGTTTCAGGGCTCATCACAGCACAGAGTCTGCCGTGTTGAAGGTACATAATGATCTACTGCTCACCGTTGACTCCGGCGACTGTGCAATCCTGCTCCTTCTTGACCTCAGCGCAGCATTTGACACAGTCGACCACACCATCCTAATTGACCGTCTCCGGTACGGGGTTGGTATTGATGGCACTGCCTCAAAAGTAGGAGTTTCTCTACTAACATAGGCAACTCTTTCTCCTCCTCAGCTAGCCTCTGCTGTGGGGTTCCACAAGGTTCCATCCTTGGCCCCATTCTCTTCTCTCTGTGTATATGCTCCCCTTAGGCCAAGTAATTGAAAGGCATGGCATTTCTTTCGATTACTACTCAGACGATACACAACTGTACCTCCCCCAGAAGCCCAAAAAACAATCAAATCTGCTTAACCTTACCCGCTGCCTCGAGGATATAAAGTGCTGGATGGCCCAGAACTTCCTCCAACTAAACGAGAGTAAGTCTGAGGTCATCCTTCTCGGCCCCTCAGACTCAATCAAAATGATAGCAAGCAGCCTTGGAAGCCTTACCCCACTACTCAAACCTCATGTCAAAAATCTTGGCGTGATATTTGACTCAGCACTGAAGTTTGACAAACAAGTCAATGCCGTGGTAAAAGTTAGCTTCTTCCAGCTTCGGATGATAGCTAAAATAAAACAATTCCTCCAGTTTGATGACCTCGAAAAGATCATCCATACATTTATCTTCTCCCGCCTAGATTATTGCAACTCCCTTTACACTGGCATCAGCCAATCTTCCCTGTCCCGCCTGCAACTGGTCCAAAACGCCGCAGCGAGACTCCTGATGGGCACCCGCAAAAGGGACCACATCACCCCGATCCTGGCCTCTCTCTACTGGCTCCCTGTGCGGTTCCGAATTAATTTCAAGACCCTCCTCTTTGTCTACAAAGCCCTCAATGGGCTTCCACCCACCTACATTAAAAGTCTTCTCACCCACTACACCACCTCCAGGTCCCTCAGATCGGCCGACTTGGGGTTGTTGAATGTCCCGCAGTCTAGGCATAAGCTCAGGGGCGACCGCGCCTTTGCAGTCGCAGCTCCTAGACTTTGGAAAAGCATCCCCCTCCCCATTAGAACTGCCCCCACCATCGACTCCTTTAAGTCTAGTTTAAAAACGTATCTGTTCTCCCAAGCCTTTCTTGATGTCCTCTGAGTGAGGGCTATTTGTATATATGTATGTAGCCTGCTTGTGTATACTACTCTTATAACAAATGTAAAGCACTTTGGTCAACGAGAGTTGTTTTTTAAATGTGCTATATAAATAAATGTGGCTTGACTTGACTTATGGGCTCCAAGTTACCTCCATTCATGCAAGCTCATTCCACACCTCTCTAAAGCCTCCTTCCTCTCTCCCATCTACACCACCCCAAACTCATCTGTTCAATGTCTACATTGGCCGTTTGGTAGCAACATTATTTGTTGGAAAGATTTTGTACTAAATTTAAGTTTTAGATACAATTTCTGCACCTGCATTTTGCGTTAAAATATTTATAATTGGACTACAGGAAGCTGAAAAGCAGAACAGTTAGATTGCAGATCTGATTGGCAGACAAAGAAGTAGTGTGCCACAATCATAGTTGCAGAGATCACATCGCAAATTGATGACAGGCCATGTATCAGAGAGTGGAATGCTTGAATGAAGTAATTCAAACAGAGAACAGGAGGAGATGGACACTGAAGATGCAACATATTTTCAAAGATTCAGGAGAGGAAAGAAAGTTGAGAAAGATCTGATAGTTTGCAGGGTTATCAGTATCAAGGTAGGTATTTCAGAAAAGGAATGTATTTACAAAAGGAGGAAGAAACTGCCTGAGGTTACAAATCTTTTACAGCATTTCTGTAAAGAAAAAGCAACAGGTAATGCCAAAATGTGTCACATTCCAGCATTCCGCAAGCTCCACATACAACAATGCTGAAAACCCAGTTTGCCTGGTCATTATTTTATCTAGTGCAATGTTAATAACAGCAATGTCTTTCAAAAACAGCCTGTATTATCCAGAATCAAGTATTCCCTAATTGCTAGTTTTCCCATGAGCAGAATTTGTTATAGCTGAATCATCTCAAGGGTCAATCTTAATTCTCATTACCAAGGTTGATCTGAAATAAATTGAGAATACAGGAACTGCAGATGCTGGAATCTTGCATGTAACGCAATGTGCTGGAATAATTCAGTGGCCTGGCCCTACTTGATCTGAATTGAAATTGTCTTTTCTTTTCCATATATATATATGATTAAGATATATATATATATTTCCAGATCTAATTGAAATCAGGATCAAAGGAAGGACGGTAATGAATGAGAAAATGGATTTGATATGCCATTTTATTGCAGACCTCATTGCAAGAAGCTTGTTTATTCTGTGCAGTTTTAATAGATTCTTGAGAATATGCACACTAAAGTAACAGTGAAACATCTACAGACAGGTACATGCTTAGGATAGGTTTAGAAGGCTATGGCCCAAACGCAGGCAATTAGGACGTGTAGATGGGGCATATTGGTCGGCATGGGCAAGTTGGGCGAGGGCCTGTTTTCACACCCTATGACACAGACTAAATCATTACTTCAGTTCAGTATAACTTACTTTGCACAAGGTGCAACCCTTGCAGGGGTACAATCTTCCAACAACTAGTGACAACAGAAGTGGAAAGCCAACAAACTCCTCAGGCAAACTCCTCTTACAAAGGAAGTTTGTTTCGCTTCACAAATATGCTGCCGGAACTGCTGAGCATTTCCAGAACATTTTAAAATTTTGTTTTCAGCATCTTTGGTTATTTTTTAAATTTCACTCAAACTTTTTAAACTTGAAACAAACTGAATGGCTGTTTGATAAAGATTTATTACGCAAACCGCTTGATAAACTAGTTATGATTAAGATAACCAGCTGAGAATCACTACAATCAGAATCAGCATTTTGTCAACCTCTCCCAAGACTTGTGAAGAGGTTTTAAAGAAGGAACTGCAGATGCTGGAGAATCGAGGGTACACAAAAAGCTGGAGAAACTCAGCGGGTGCAGCAGCATCTAAGGAGCGAAGGAGATAGGCGACGTTTCGGGTCGAGACCCTTCTTCAGACAGACTTGTGAAGAGGTATTGAGTTATTTTCATTCCCGTTCAGCCCTGAACATATATTTTCACATACATATCTGATCAACTATTGAGAGTTACCACTGAACCTGTTTTGACATGTTTCTAGGTAATACATTCCAGATTATACCAAGCTGCTGGGTGTACCAAATAAAAGTGATTGAAATAGTAAAAATGCTTCAGGTACTCTAATAATCTACTTCTTTTGCAGATTATTTTCAAATAAATCATAAAAAGTTACACATTCCATTCATAAATGTCTGTGCTAGCCAAACAAGAGCTGAATCAGTTCAATTCCACAACATCTTATGAACTGTAATCTTGTATTGTCTCGAGGGGCTCATTTGCATGCAATAAGTATTTTGGCCTTCCCCACCTATTCAACAGGCAAGTTTCAGCCCCTGACTGCCCAACAGATAAGATCACCCTTCAAGAAGAAATATCTCAGCTCATTCTTAAATGCCCCGTAACCCAAACCTGCTATACATGATATCTAATTCAAGGGAAACACACATTTGTACATTCAGATTGTCTAGCCTGACAATAATTTTAGAGGCTTCCACATGATTCCCTCTCATTCATTTAAATGCGAATGCTTACAAATGCTTACAAACCTAGACAATTTATTCTCTCCTCATAGAATAATTCTGCCATCTATTAAATCAGTCCTGTTAATACTTTGCTATACTTTCTCTTTGTAAGAAAAATAGACCGAGACTGCACACAGTACTCCAGGTATGATCCCATCAAAGCTCTGTAATGTGCGGCCCTGTGGCACATCAAATGGAGCTGCTGCTTCACAGCGCCAAACACCCGGGTTCGCTACTGACCCCGGGTGCTGTTTTTGTGGAGTTTCCACCTCCTGCTCTGCAACCACGTGGGTTTCCTCTGGGTGCTCCAGGTTTCCTCCCATATCCCAAAGAAGTGCGGGTTTGTGGAATAAATGACCTCCATAAATTGCCCCTAATGTGTCGGGAATGGATGAGACAGTGGGATAACAGAACTAGTGTGAATGGGTGATTGATAGTCCTCATGGAATCGGTGGACCAAAGGGTCTGTTTCCATGTTGTATCTTTAAACTAATTGTAGTAAGACATCCATTTTCCTGCAGTCAAGCACCCCTGCTACTTCCAGTAAATGCCCATAGAATGTAGCCTGCTTGTAAACTATATTCTACCAAAAACTGAAAAATGCATAGAAGCAAATTTCAATGCATTAAGTTAATATAAATGCAAAGGGGCATCAAGATTGTGTTCTGCCAGTTATACAAAGCACATGTGGAATTACCACTGATAACAGTCATCTGTCATTGGAGATGCTGGCAATAATTAACTTCAGGAAACATCTGTAGCGGGCTGAAGAGAGTTGGTATTTGGGGTTAATGCGCCATCAGAGCAAATCCACAACAAGGCGTTCACATCGCTTTGCTGCTGTATTATTTTGCAATATTGCTTCAATTTGGCACAGATAACGGAGCCGTCGCCTTACAGCTCAGTGACCCGGGTTCAATCCTGGTTTCCAGTGCAGTCTGTGTAGAACTTGCCCATTCTGCCTGTGACTGTATGGGTTTTCGAGGTACTCCGGTTTCATAAAACACAGAACATTACAGCATTAGAACTTCAGCCCAAAATATCTGTGACAAACATAATGCCAAGACCATCTCTTATCGACCTGCACAAACCCCTCATTCTTCCATTCCTTACATATCCATATGCCTCTCCAAAAGTTTTTTAAATGGCACTAACATATCTGCTTCAATCACCACCCCCTGCTGCACATTGCAGGCATTCAGCCCTCTCTGTGTAAAAGATTTGCCCCGCACAACTCCTTTAAACTTTGCCCATCTCACATTAAAATTATACCCTCTAACATTTGATTTTTCTATCCAGGGATAAAGGTTGACTGACTACCCTATCCATACCTATTGTATATTGTATATTGTATATACTTCTATCAGGAAGTTCTATCAGCCCAAATCTTAGAGATGCAGATTTGTAAACTAAAATGTAAGTTGCTCTTAGTGTGTTAGTGAGGGTAGTTGATGGGAATAAAGGGGAAAAAGTGATAATTGTGATTGTTCCGTGAGCTAGTGTGGACTTGGCTTCCTAGCATTAAGGAAATACACTAATATGTCACACAATAAAGCCGCAAAATGATCCTCAATTATAATGATAAAAATACTCATGTTAAAAGACATTACTACACTGCAAAGGAATTAACAAACATAGGAACAAAGTGCTGGAGTAACACCGTGGGTCGGGGCAGCATCTCCGGAGAAAAATTATTTGGAGATAATGTATCGTATCGTATGCCATGGGTTCTGCACAGGTGCAGGAGTTAGCCGCGATGATTTGTCGATGTAGCCCCCAGCACTTGGTGTTTACTTTTTGGTATAAACCAGCATCTGCAGTTCTTTGTTTCTATGCCAAGGAATTAACAACGTGTTATACTCCCACCTTACTGTCATATCTCTATCTCAAGAGGTCACATTACAAAACAGCTGTCAAACATGCTTTATACAAAACCTCTGTAACCTCTTTCTGGTATAATCTGGTTAAATGGTGTTCATGTTAATGGATGGCTCTAATCCAACAGCAATACTAGAAAATTTGACGCAGAAGTGTTTAAAATAAACAGGAAACCAAAGTTTCCTGATGTTTAAATTAGAAAATAAAACAATGTTTGCTAACCTGAAAACAATAAAGTGATCTACAGCAAAAGAAAAACAATGTAATTTACATGCTTGGCTCAGTTTACAAACTTCGGATACTGCAGACCCCTATACCATTCCTAAGGATAATTTACGATATTTGGCAAAGTTTACTAACTGTGGCTTGAATCATGACAGGAGATGAAAGGTCTTGAGCAACGTGTTAAAAAAATTGCACTGCAAAAAAAGTGTTGAAAGCAGAAAACAAACCAACATTTCTTCAACAAGGAAGTACCACACAGTTAGTTGTGTTCTACTTTGCTAACAGTAAGAATATCTCGTTAAATCTAGGGCACAATAGCACTCCGTCATCAATCGACAACATTTCATTGACTTTGGTGTGAACAAGTGAGTGAGAGGTTCATTTCTGAGTAAGTCTCTTCGATAAGAGTCCATGACAGGTTGATAAGGGTTGGGGGGTGACTTTCTCTCTCTACCTTTTACTCCTCCTTCTTAATGGAAAAAAGAAGTTAAAGACTCACAAACTTGGCTTTCTTCTCTCCTTCGTCCAGGCTCTTCTTTGCCTTGCCGGACTTCTCCTTGCTCCGGGAAGAACCCGAAGCCTCATTCCTCTGCCCCTCCATGGCTTTGTATTTGAAATCCTTTATGTTTTTATACCCAGGCTTAGTTTATGTCCTCTCTCTTGCGGTGAACTGTACGTGCCCTGCATGCGGGTAGCTGCTCTTCCGATAGGGTCCGCGCCCACAGGCCGGGGCCTAGGCGCGGGCTCGCGGCTGCAATCCTTACGCGAGCCCGCCGGTGGCTCTAGGCTGGGGATGACTGGTGACAAGATAACACAAATCTACGTGTAAAACTCCTTGCCACTCCTCAAGATAATGACTTTCCTATGTCTTCCGAGGAGAACCGGCAGAACGTGCAGGCAGCCGGCGTGTGGATGAAACGTCCCATCGAGCGACAGGCTCGGCAGATCTGAAACCGCCAAGCGCTGCCTGCCCGCGGCCGTGATTGACAGGGGGCGGGGCCGCAGGTATGGAGGGGCGGGGCCGTTAGGTGAGGAGGGGGCGGGGCCGGGGCCGGGGCTGCCCATTCATGAAGGGCGAGGGGGCGGGGCGCAGGTATCACTAAATGCGGTAGTCACGCTTGGCGAGGGGCGAGACACGCGATAAGCTCTTGAGACGACGCGAGCCTTTTTTAGCAAGGAGGCGGGGGGCCACCCGTCATTGAAGGGTCAGCTGGCGTTCTTTATCTCTCCACATCACCGTCAATATCTCTCGTTCTCTTTTAAAGAAGGAACTGCAGATGCTGGAGAATCGAGGGTACACAAAAGTGGAGAAATCTCACGTGGTGCAGCAGCCAATTAAGGAGCGAAGGAGATAGGCCCGAGCGTTCGGGTCGAGACCCTTCGTCAGATGGTCAGCGATCAGGGAAAAGAGAGAATTAGAGGTGTTGTGGGAGATAAAGGAACACAAGAGTGAAGATATGCAAAGATAATCGGTGATATAAAAAAGGGAACAAGCCATTGTAAGCTGGTTTGTGGTGTGAATATGAGAAGCTGGTGCGACTGCTGGGTGGGGTGGGGAGCGGGCTGGAGGGAATGCAGGCTGAGGGCTGAGGAGGGAGGTGGAGGGGATGGAGACAGCAAGGGTTTAACAGAATTGAGAAATTCAATATTCAAGCCCAAAGGATGCAGACTCCCCAAGCGGAATATGAGGTCTGTTCCTCAGCTTGCGGTGTTGCTCACTCTGGAGAGTGGAGGCCAGGACCGAGAGGAAGGACGGATGTGGAATGGGAGGGGGTTGAAGTGCTGAGCCACCGGGAGGTAGGGTTGGTTATTGCGGATCCGAGCGGAAGTGTTCGGCGCAGCGATCGCCAAGAAGCCTCCGCTTGGGTTTCACCGATATATCGATCATCTCTCGTTTCTCTGTCGTGAATATGGTCTCGACCGAACGTCGCCTATCCTTCCGCTCCTTAGATGCTGCTGGCACCCGCTGAGTTTCTTCTGCAGGCTTTTGTGTACCCTCGATTCTCTCAAGCCACCATCCTGCAGGTTCCTTCTTAACACGGTCAGCTTTGAGTGCCAGGCTGGCACGACGAGGTCAGAGGGAGCGGGGCATCAGGTGAGGATGAGCGGGGCAATCAGGTGGGGGGGCGGGGGGCAGAGGAAGGGGCTGTCATCAGGTGAGAGGGGCGGGGCCCCATCAGTTTTGAGAAGGGGCGGGGGCCCAGGAGGAAGGGGCGTGCCATGAGGAGGGGCGGAGCCTGAGCCCCGCCCATTTAGGAAGGGCAGGGAAGAAAGGGGCGGGCGGACCATTGCGGTCAACAGGGGGGCGGGGCCACCTGCCGTCAGCAAGGGGGCGGGGACACCTGCATCATCGAGGGGGCGTGGCGTGCCTGATCCCAGGTGGGCGCCACGGTCATGTGTGCGGGCTGCGTGGACGTCTGCGGAGCAGTTGGGTTGGGGAGCGGGGCGCTAAATGCCGAGGATACTCAGAGGGACAGACAGCATCTTGAGAAGAAAGAAGCAATGGCTGTCGTTTGTGTCGTGACCCTTCTTCAGAATGAGAGTCAGGGGAGATAGAGTCGAGAGAGATATGGAAGGGTAAGGTGTGAAAAACGACAGATAATCAAATTTGCGATGCTCTGGGAAATTGTAGATGTTTATGTTGGCGTCATGGGGAAGGTGACCAGAGGCATAGCCATAACAGTAGAATTAATCAGAAGAGTACAGTGAAACTTGTTGGAGATACTTGGATGGGGATGGACAGAGAGCGAGAGACGGAAAGCAGGGTTTCCATACGTTAGAGATATCTATATTTTCATACCCCTGGGGTGTAACATTCAAATTCAATTCAAATTTTAATGTCATTGCACATGTTCAAGTATGGGTACAAACAACGAATGGCAGTTTAGTGTCAGTACGTTAGTGATAGCAATGTTTAATAAATGCAGATAAAATATATACAGATGGGGGAATCTATCGGCAGGACTCCCGAGTTCAGCAGTGCGATCGGTGTTTTAGAAGCTACTTCTCATATGATGGGCGTGAACTGAGGCTCCTGTACCGGCTCCACGATGGTAGGGGGCACAAGAACAGTACATGGTTGGGTGGGAGGTGGGTCCATCGATGATTCTTCCCCACGTCTCTTAAGACACCGTTTTCCGGGGGATGGCATCAAAGCAGGGAGCGGGGCACCATGAAATGCTGCAGTGCGGGCGTTTCTACGACCCGTTGTAGTGCCTTCCTGTCTGCTACGTTGCAACTGCTGTAAACATAAACGTAAGAGGTGGTCAGGATGCTTCTTTCGATGGAGCAGCGGTAGAGTTGGTCATATCAGGGGGGACAGGTGGGTGTTTGAGCCTCCTCAGGAAATAAAGGCGCTGCTGCGCCTTTTTTTGACCAGCTTGGATGGTTAGACGGGTCAGGACAGATCCCTCGAGTGTGTCCCCGAGGAATTTGTGTGGAGACCCGCTCCACCTCAGTCCGTTTATATGGATGGGGGTAGTGTTGCCCCTCCCCTGTTCTTTCCCCTGAAAAAAAGTCGACAAGGATCTCCTTCGACTGTTGGGAGTTAAGGACGAGGTATTGTTTATGGCACACCAGTTGTCAGGTGCTGGACCACTCCTGTAGGCTGACTCGTTTATCGTTGTTCAGTCCTTATACCGTGGTGCCGTTTGCAAATTTATGATGCCGTTGGAGCTAACTAGGGATGCAGTCATGGGTGAAGAGAGAGTAGAGGAGAGGACTGAGCACACAGCCTTGTGGCACGCCAGTGTTCAGTGTTAAGTGGAGGAGGTGAGGTTGTTGATCCTAACAGACTGGGGTCTGTTAGTGAGGAAAACCAGTGTCAATTGCAGAGGGAAGTGGAGATGCCAAGACCGCTGAGTTTGGTGATCAAAGCTAGCGGGTATGACAGTGTTAAAGGCGGAAACTGAAGTCGATGAAACAGCAGCCTGATGTAGGTGTTATTGCTGTCCAGGTGGGTCAGGGCAGAGTGTAGGGCCGCAGATATGGCGTCTTCTGTTGACCTATTGGTCCGGTAGGCAAACTGATGGGGGTCCAGTGTGGGGGGAGGCTGGCTTTGAGGTGAGCCAAGATCAGCCGCTCGAAGCACTTGGCGATGACAGGGGTGAGTGCCACTGGCCGAAATCATTGAGAATCCCTGTCGCTGATTGTTTGGGCACTGGCACAATGGTAGATGTCTTGAGGCAAGTGGGGACGACACCCTGGGCCCCAGTGACAGATTGGGAAGATGTCAGTGAGGGACCAGGGATAGTGTGTCCAGCACATGCCATGAGCACCCGCCCGGGGATGCCATCGGGGCCGGCAGCTTTGTGCTCATTCACCTTGCTCAGTGCATCCTGAACAGCAGAGGTGGAAAGAAGACTGAGGGGTTGTTCATGCGGGGGTGGAGCACCTTTGATGGCAGGAGAGTTTGTTGTCCCCGTTCGAAGCGCGGGCGTTAGAAATAGTTTAGCTCGTCAGGAAGGGAGGCATTGTCTGGGGGGGAGTGGTTAACTTTATGGTGATCGGCAATGATTTGATTCCTTGCACATGCGCCTGGGGGTCAGAGTTTTATTTCGGAAAAAAAATTGCTCCTCAATCCGCCGTTTGTGATTAAGGTTTAGCATTCCTAATTCCCTTTTTCAGATTGGCCCTGGATGAGCTGTAACCCTCAGCATCGCCAGATTTAAAAGCGGCGTCGCGAGCCTTCAGCAGGAGTCTGACCTCCTGTTCATCCACGGCTTCTGGTTAGGAAGGTCCTTATTACTTTGTGTGTAGTGACGTTTTGTCCGTGCAGAATTTTATGTAGTCCAGAACGGTTGAGGTGTATGAGAAAACAGAGAGTTGATTGTCCACATGGGAGTGAAGGTTGGCCTGGGTGGCAAACAGACTCCAGTCTGTTTGCTGAAACTGTTCCTGTAAGAGACAGCCCCTCAGGCCAGACCTTCACTGACCTCACGGAAGGTTTCACACGTCTGATCAGAGGTGTGTTTTGGGGAGCAGGAACAGAGAAGGTGGTCAGACTGTCCCAGGTGGGGGAGGGGGGAGGGCTTTGTATGCATCAGCAATGTTGGTGAATACTAGGTCCAGAGTCTTGTTACCTCTGGTTGGGCAGGAGACATGTTGGTGGAATCTGGGGAGTACAGTTTTGAGGTTAGGAGTGGTTGAAATCACCTGCAGCAATAAAAGCCCCCCTCTGGGTGTGCAGTTAGTTGTCTGCTGATAGCAGCTTGCAGCTTCCTCCATTGCTAGCCTGGCATTAGCGTCTGGGGGTACATAGACTGCAGTGATAACAGTCGATGTAAATTCCATGGGCAGATAGAAGGGCCTGCACTTTATCATCAGGTATTCCAAGTCAGCAGAGCAGTGGACTACCAATCCTGACAGCGTCTGTACACCCATGAGTTATTCAAAATAAATGCACAGTCCGCCGCCCTTGGTCTTACCGGAGTCCTCCGCTGTTCTATCGGCCCTGAAGACAGTGCGCCCCTCCAGCTCGATGGCGTTGTCCGGGATGTTGTCGGTGAGCCATGTTTCGGTGAAGACCATTGGCGTTGCAGTCGGCGATCCGTTTGTGTGTGGTGATCCGCAGCCGCAGTTTCGTCGATTTTACTCACCAGGGACCGGACATTCGCGAGGAAAATGCTGGGCAGAGCTGGCCTGGTGCGGGTTCGATCTCAGCCTCGCTCGACTGCCCTCCGCGCTTCCCACGTCTCTGCTTGCGGTTCCCTGCGCCGCCTCCCCGGGCACTTCCTGTCGGGGGAGCTGACCCGCTAGACCACGGTGTTCTGGTGATCTCCGGCGGCAGTTGAAAGTCGCTTCTGCGGCTTGTTACGTGCAGACGGCCGAGCTCCAGTAGCTCCTGACGGCCGTACAGAGTCTTCGCTCGAGTGCTCCGGGCGAAAACTAGGTTAATTATTAACAGGACTAAAAAAAAATTGCTAAAACTACGGAGACACAGAGCCTCGCGTTGTGCACGCGACGCCATCTTGGAAGTATGCACTAGGGTGTAAGCTGCCTAAGCCAAATATTGTGCGGCAGAGGTTCATCTGCACCTCCTCCAACCTCATCTATTGCATTCGCTGCTCTAGGTGCAGCTGCTCTACATTGGTGAGACCAAGCATAGGCTTGCCGATCGCTTTGCCCAACACCTTCACTCAGTTTGCATTAACCAACCTGATCTCCCCAGTGGCTC
This sequence comes from Okamejei kenojei, assembly GCA_035221665.1. Classification (NCBI taxonomy): domain Eukaryota; kingdom Metazoa; phylum Chordata; class Chondrichthyes; order Rajiformes; family Rajidae; genus Okamejei; species Okamejei kenojei. The sequence goes on from CM069141.1 coordinate 48,624,555, forward strand.
AGTACTTCAACTCCCCCTCCCATTCCGAATCTGACCTTTCAGTCCTGGCTCTCCTCCATGGCCAGAGTGAGTCCCACTGTAATTTGGAGGAGCAGCACCTAATATTTTGCTTGGGTAGTTTACTCCCCAGCAGTATGAATATTGACCTCCAATTTCCTGAAAAGACTGTCGGGTCACGATGTCACAAGCCGAATTCAGAACATCCTCGAGAGAGCAGGTAAACAGCCGGCAGTAGTTGTGCACGTAGACACAAACAACATCGGGAAGACTAGGAAGGAGGTTCTCCAACATGAGTTCAGAGAGTTGGGAAGAAGCCTGAAAGGCAGGACTTCTAGGGTGGTTATCTCTGGATTGTTTCCAGTACCTTGTGCTAGTGAGGACAGGAACAGGGAGATAGGAGATCTGCATGTGTGGCTGAGGGGCTGGAGCAGGGAGCAAGGATTTAGATTTATAGACCACTAGGATCTCATTTGGGGTAGGGGTGACCTGTACAGAAGGGTTGGGTTACACCTTAACTGGAGGGGGATCGACATTCTAGCAGGCAGGTTTGCTAGGGCTACACGTGTGGGTTTAAACTAAATAGTTTGGGGGGGGGGGGGAGGATTGACAAATTGGGAGTATAGAGATGGAGCTGAAGGAAAAATTACAAAAGATTCTCGAATTAATGGGAAGGAAAGCACAAGAAGGGACAACAGAGTAAGGTCAGGGCCAATTGTGCGCGGGGGGAAGTGAATAAGGATGTCAAAGTGCTGTATATGAATGTGCGAAGTATAAGAAATAAAGTGGACGAGCTTGAGGCTCAGTTAGAAATTGGCAAGTATGTTGTTGTGGAAATTACAGACACATGGCTGCAAGAGGGCCAGGGCTGGGAACTGAATATTCAAGGGTATACCTTCTATCGAAGAGACAGACAGGTGGATAGAGGGGGTAGGGTTGCTCTGTTGGTGAGGAATGAAATTCAGTCCCTTGCAAGGGGTGACATTGAAACAGTCAGTATGGGTAGAACTAAGGAATAGTTAAAAATACCCTAATGGGACTAATCAACTGGCCCCCAAACAGTAGCCTGGACATAGGGTGCAAGTTGAATCAGGAGTTAAAATTGGCATGCAGCAAAAGTAATGCTGTGGTTGGTATGGGAGATTTCAACAAGCAGGTAGACTGGGACAATCAGGTTGGTACTGGACCCCAAGAAAGGGACTTTGTAGAGTGCCTTTGTGATGGATTCTTAGAACAGCTTGTATTGGAGCCTACCAGGGAGAAAGCAATTCTGGATTTAGTGTTATGTAATGAACCGGATTTGATAAAGGATCTCGAGGTTAATGAGCCATTAGGAGGTAGTGACCATAACTTGCTCAGGTTTTAATCTACAATTGGAGAGGGAGAAGGGTAGATCGGAGGTGTCAGTGTTGCAGTTGAATAAAGGGGACTATGGGGCCATAAGGGAGGAGCTGGCCAAAGTTGACTGGAAAGATACACTAGCAGGGATGACAGTGGAACAAAAATGGCAGGTATTTCTAGGAATAATACAGAAGGTGCAGGATCATTTCATTCCTAGGAGGAAGAAATATTCCAAGGGGGGTAAAGGATGACCATGGCTGACAAGGGATGTCAGAGACAGTATAAAAATTAAAGCGAAGAAGTACAACGTAGCAAAAATGAGCGGGAAGCAAGAGGATTGGGTAATGTTTAAAGAACATCATAAGATAACTAAAATGACAATACGGGGAGAAAAGATGAGGTATGAAGATAAGCTAGCCAAGAATATAAAGGAGGATAGTAAAAGCTTCTCTAGGTATGCGGAGATGAAAAAATTAGTTAAGACCAAAGTTGGACTCTTGAAGACTGAAAAAGGTGAATTGATTATGGGGAATAAGGAAATGGCAGATGAGTTGAACAGGTACTTTGGATCTGTCTTCACTAAGGAGGACAGAGGATCTGGGGTGACGGAGGAACTGAAGGAAATCCACATTAGGCAGGAAATGGTGTTGGATAGACTGATGAGAAGGAGGCTGATAAATCCCCAGGGCCTGATGGTCTGCATCCCAGGGTACTTAAGCAAGTGGCTCTAGAAATTGTGGATGCATTTGTGATCATTTTCCAATATTCTATAGACTCAGGATCAGTTCCTGCGGATTGGAGGGTAGCTAATGTTAACCTTACAAACCTACTTTTTAAGAAAGGCGGGAGAGAGAAAACAGGGAATTTATAGACCAGTTAGCCTGACATCGGTGGTGGGGAAGATGCTGGAGTCAATTATAACAGGATCGGTCCGAGTCAGCATGGATTTACGAAGGGGAAATCATGCTTGACTAATCTTCTGGAATTTTTTGAAGATGTAACTAGGAAAATGGACAAGGGAGAGCCAGTGGATGTAGTGTACCTGGACTTTCAGAAAGCATTTGATAAGGTCCCACATAGGAGATTAATGGGCAAAATTAGGGCAATTAATTAATGGAATTGGGGGTAGAGTGCTGACATGGATAGAAGATTGGTTGGCAGACAGGAAACAAAGAGTAGACATTAACGTCTCCATTTCAGAATGGCAGACAGTGACTAGTGGGGTACCGCAATGCTTGGTGCTGGGACCACAGCTATTTACAATATTCATCAATGATTGGAATGAAGTGATTCAAAGTAACATTAGCAAATTTGCAGATGACACAAAGCTGGGTGGCAGTGTGAATTGTGAGGAGGACGCAATGAGAATGCAGAATGACTTGGACAGGTTGGGGGAGTGGGTAGATGCATGGCAGATGAAGTTAAATGCGGATAACTCTGAGGTTATCCACTTTGGTAGCAAAAACAGGAAGGCAGATTACTATCTAAATGGTGTCAAGTTGGGAAAAGGGGAAGCACAACGGGATCTGGGGGTCCTTGTTCATCAGTCTATGAGAGTCTGAAAGTAAGCATGCAGGTACAGCAGGCAGTGAAGACATGTTGGCCTTCATAACAAGAGGAGTCGAATATAGGAGCAAAGAGGTCCTTCTGCAGTTGTACAGAGCCTTAGTGAGACCACAACTGGAGTATTGTGTGCTGTTTTGGTCCCCTAATTTGAGGAAGGACTTATTTGCTATTGAGGGAGTGCAGCGTAGGTTTACAAGGTTGATTCCCGGGATGGCAGGACTGTCATATGCTGAAAGAATGGAGCGGCTGGGCTTGTAGACTCTGAAGTTTAGAAGGATGAGAGGGAATCTCATTGAAACATATAAGATTGTTAAGGGTATGCTAGAGGCAGGAAACATGTTCCCGATGTTGGGGGAGTCCAGAACCAGGAGCCATAGTTTAAGAATAAGGAGTAAGCCATTTCGAACGGAGACAAGTAAACACCTTTTCTCACAGAGAGTTGTGATTCTGTGGAATTCTCTGCCTCAGAAGGGGGGTGGAGGCAGGTTATCTGTAGATGATATGTGTGTACACCTTTAATTGATAGTAACGATGTCCATGCTAACCACTCCCCCACCAGTTAGTATAATTGTAACCCACATGCCCCTAACTCGCTCTCTAGTGATTGTGACTGAGCACGTACAGCCAGGGCTTTATATACTGTATGCTTAATAAAGTTGTTAAGACTTTAAGGTGTCTGTGTACCCTCTCTACATTATCTGGATGCTTTTAAGAGAGAGCTAGATAGGGCTCTTAAAAATAGCTGAGTCGGGGGATATGGGGAGAAGGCAGGAACGGGGTACTGAGTAGGGATGATCAGCCATGATCACAGTAAATGGTGGTGCTGACTCAAAGGGCCGAATGGCTTACTCCTGCACCTATTGTCTATTGTCCTTGGACAAAGTCAAGTGGGGAGGTATAGGGATAGGCGTGGCAACTCCCACAGTTGTATGGGACGGCTGATGGGGTTGACGGTGAGGACTAGGGGGGTCTCTGTCCCTGTTACGACGGGGGAGAGGGGGAAGAAGAGCGGAGCTGCGGGATATAGAGGAGACCCTAGTGAGAGCCTCATCTATGATGGAAGAGGGGATCCCCCGTTCCCTAAAGAATGAGGACATCTTCCATGCCCTGGTATGGAACACCTCATCCTAGGAGCAGATGCGGCGTAGACGAAGGAATTGTGAGTAGGGGATAAAGTCTTTACAGGAAAAAGGGTGGGTAGTCTAGATAGCTGTGGGATTCAGTGGGTTTATAATAGATGTCAGTCTCCTGTGATGGAGACGGTGCGATCAAGTACCGGTAGGGAGATGCCGGAGATGGTCCAAGTAAATTTGAGTGCAGGATGGAAATTAGTAGTAAAGTTAATGAAGTCAGTGAGTTCTGCA